>MPUH01000164.1:0-91819 GCA_001970955.1 Stentor coeruleus | reverse complement strand
TAACACCCTAACACCCTAATAAATTTATTATTATTATTGAAGATATTACATAAAAATTATATTCTAACATATTTCATATAACTTATAATTATCATCACTAATATAACTATAAATTTAGAGTTCATTTCTAATCTTCTTTGATAAAGTGTAATACACTAAACTTTTTAATAGCATTAATACTTAATAACCTTAGGCAAGTTTTAAAAGAATCTTAAACAATTAATAAAATATTTAATCTTAATCTTTCTAGAGAAAACTTAAAAAAAAATAACATTTTATGCAGTTGTATTATTAACTATAATCATAAAAGCTTAAAAAATTACATGAAAATTATCATAGTTGAGTTGCTGTAATGGTAAATTTCTTTTCATATCTTGAGAAATATTTTAAATTATCTGTAGTTTTAGCATATATACCTAATATATGTTTAACTTGAAATAATCCCAATACCTTCACCACAATTCTTATCTACCATAACCATATATTTCTTCCTAAAATCCCTTAACTTTTAATTTCCCTTAATCCACACAAACATCATTATAACCATTACCTATCATAACAAAAAAATAAGCATATTCTCAACACCTCGCAACCATCATCCACAAATAAAAATCCCATCCTACCAAGCCAAAAAAAACTCAAAAAAAAATCTAAAACCACAACATAAAAACCTAATTCCAACATAATCCTAATCCTAATCCTCATAAAATCCTCCCACTCATCAACTCCACTCCTATTTTCTTCCTCAGCCTCCATCATCATCTAAAATTATTTTCCTCTAATCCAAACCCATTCCACATCTCTATTATCAAATACAAAAATACTCATACCTTAAACCATTAATAATCCTCAAAAGCTTCTAAAAACAATAATTCCTTATCTGTATAATAAAAATCATGAGTTCAGAAGGTGAAGTTTTCAAGAAGTCAGAGCCAATGGTCCTACCTCGAGCTCGTATATTCCTAAAGCTCACCGAAAAACGAGAAGTCTCTTACAAAGACCTTTATGAAACATTTCTTAAAGAGAATGGTGTACAAGAATCCTCAGGTTCTTCAGATGAGTCTGAAAGTCAACAATATTCTTATCCAGCATTCATGCAAAGGATCATAGAGCGTCTTGATAAATACGGCCAACTTGCTTTAAGAGAACAGATAGGAATACATAAAAGCGACCCAAGAAAAAAACGTAAAACATCTGAAGAAGTTGAAGAAACAAAAGAAAACACTGAAGAAAAACTCTATGATGGACCTGAAGAGTCAGCTTCTGATAGCGAAAACAGTTGTGAATTGTATTACGATCTCAGTGATAATTTTATTGACGATTCAGACCTACAGCAAAACGGGAACAACGAAGAAAACGATTTCCAAAAAGCTCTAAATGAAGGGTTTTATACCATGAACATTGAAGAGTATCAGAAATCCATACCAAAAACCCCGAAAAAACAGAAAAAGCCTAAGGAAAAAAAAGAAACCCCGAAAGTGGAGTTTCAAAGGAAACTTGACACAGACATAACCCATTTGTCTAATGAAATCAAAGAGAAATTTGAAGAACTAAAAAAACTTTATGAAACTAAAAGAAAAGAAGGTAATACAGCCCCATTTCCTAAAGGTTCAGCGCCGATATTAGAAAAAATTGTTGTGATGGTAGATAATGGTTCAGCTGATTTTGAAAGTTTATTCAATAATATATCTTTATGTAGTGGGCAACCTGTAGAAAATGTTAAGTCACAGTTTGAGAAAATTAGAAAAAAAATTGGTAAGCATCAAGCACAGAGTGGTTATAATAAACTGATGAGACAGTTTAAAAGAAAACTTGCTAATTCAGATTATAAGTGGAATAAAGATAATCATGCTGAGTTTTTAAAGATACTTGAGGCACTTGGTAGATATGTTAATGTGTTTAATGCTGCTTTAGCTTCGAGAGGAGGGAAGAAAAATAAACCTTTGTTAAGTTATAATGATGAAGAGGCTAAGGTTATATTAGAATTGAAGAAACTTAGTAATACAAAATTGGACAATGTTAATTTGAAAGCTGAGGTTGTGGATTTGAATATAGGTGGAGTGTTGAACCCAAGGATTTCTGAACGTTTTGATTGCCCGGAATTTAATGAAGAGGATTTTGAAAGAATAGTTTAATATTTGATTGATATAAAATTAAAAGGCTGGATATGGGTAGAGGGATATTTGAGATTGTTAGTTTTTAATAATGGGATGCTTTTATTAGAAATAAGGGTGATTAGAAGAATGATGAGAAATAAAGGAAATAAATTGAAAAAGTTATAATATAAAAAGATTATAAAAGGATATTTATTAAGTTTATAATTTTAATATAAATTATTATTATAGATTCATGTGTTTGGTCTTGTGTATTTATGGCATAAGAAAATTGTATGTGTTTTAATATAAGATTATCTATAATTTTAGAGAAAAAAAATTTTTGTTAATTTTCATAATAGAATTTAGGTTAACTGTGAAGTGTTTAATGATTTTAATAACCTTGGATTATAGAAATAATTATGTAACAACTTTTATTACACAATTTCTATAAGTAAATTTATATGAAATTTCTAACTAAGAATCTATTCATAAACAAACAAAAGAAGAATCCGAATCCTAATATAAAATTAAAAAATCTTAAAACTTCAAAACTCTACTAAATTCTGTATAAAAAAATAACACAAAAAACAAATAAAAATTCTACTCATATAAAAACTATCAAGCTTAAAAAAAATCCTAAATCCAATTCCCAAAACCAACCCATTATTTTATTAAACTTCCTTAAGCTGATTAACAAAAATTTGTATGCTGGCCTTGATCTCATCTTTAACATTTTTTTCCAAAAAGCCTCTAAAAATATCTTGTCCTGGGTTGTTTGTTGTATAAGTAATATGCATATCAAAAGATGAATCCTCACTAATATCTGGTAAATGAATTTCTCCATTAGCTGTAATATCCCCAACTTTACCTTCCCATTTGATTTTCAGTTCATGGCAGTATGTGATAATTTTTTTCCCTTTTCTAATACTAACCCCTGAATCTCCAAGTACTTCATTAACTGTAAGTTTTATTTCTCCATTATCAATTGTAACAACTTTATCTGTTATAAGAGATTTTATTCTATCACAAGCCCAACTAACAGATTTTTCTTCCCAAAAATAAGACCCTGTGTTCCAAACTGAACCTTCACCTTTAAATTCTTCTTCATTTCGCTGTTTTTTTACTTCTTCACGCATTTGAGCCTCTCGTTCTTGGGCGTCTTTTAGTATTTTTGCTTGTTCCTCAGATTTTTCAGTTAATGCAACTTTTCTTTTTTCCTCTTCTTCTAACCTTCTTTTCTTATCAATTTCTAATTTCACACTGTTTGATTCTAGTTCTTTGAATTCACGGTAAAACTGTTGGAATAGCTTTGTGAACTCTTTTTTAGCTTTTGATTGGAGGAAGTATTTTATTTTATTGGAATCTTCAGTGTCTTGTGTTGCTGTAGCTTCTAATTGGAAATCATCTATTTCTTCTTGGTTGAACTCGATAATTTTGAACTTCCCATCATAGGTTGTTAATTCTTGAATAGCTTTCCATGTACCTTCGATTTCGTATTCGAATAATAAGATGGTTTTACCTTTACGGATGTTGACTGAAGCCTCACCGGTGAGCTTGGTAACTTCGGGGAATGTTATGGAATAGCCAATTTCTTTTAGCCTAAGGCCTAGCAACAGTTCTGTCAGTCTACTATTGCCCCATTGCTTGTAGTTTTTTTCTTCCCAGTGCCAATTATTAGCATTCCAAACAGACCCAACTCCTGCCATTTATATTCTAGAAACACTATCTTATCTAATTTCCCACCTTCATAACAACATTAGCTTTTCAATCATGCCTCAGCTTATCTTCACACATTACATAATCCTACCCATAACTCGTATATATTTCTTAAAAAACTTATACTTAATAAAACCTAAAAATCTTAATTTCACTAATCATTAAAAATATCACTAACTAAAACTCCAATACCCATAACTTCCTAATTAAAAAACTAATAAAAACTTATAATCTCTATCAATAATTAATATAACCATATTACCATACATATTATTTTCTCCTCTCTCCATTCATATTCTAGCCATAATCCATATTTCATAAACCTTAAATATTAAATCTTACATACACAAAATCAAAAAATATCAACTTCCTCAATCCTATACAAAAATCTAAAAAAAAAGGAAACTAATAAACTAACCTAAAACTTGCTGCTTCTATTTCAGCCTTCAACAATTACTTGTTATCTTCCAGCATCCTTCTCTGATGAAGATCCACAACAACCCTAGAAAGCTTTTCCCGTTCTGCAGCTTGGGTCTTTGACCTTTCTTCGGAAAACTTAATCAAAGGGTCGCTTTCAGGTAGTTGAATTTGTCTCATCTGGACCTTACCAGCTTTTTTAATCAAAACCCTAAACCCACCATTGCCCCCATCAGCAAAAATTGTTGGTATTTCTTTTTCCCTAACTGCTTCTATAACCCTAGCAGCATTAGATTCCTCTTCAATAATCCTATTAAATTCCTCATCAAAATTTTCTTCTTCAGAACTAGTCCCACTAGATGAAGAGTTTTTTTTAGCTTCATTATCTTCATTTATAACAATTTTAGCTGGTTGTAAAGAGTCAGGTTTAACTTTTTGTGACCTAAACATTTCAAGAAGGTCCATAACAAGGAATTCAAGTTCAATAGAAATCCCTGGTTTTGAAAGAATATACCCACGGAATTCATTAAGAAATGGTTTAAGCATAGCTTTGTATTGTGGACCACTAAGAAGATCTTTAACTGTATCAAGAAGAGCCCAGATGAGTTTGACTCGGAAAGTGTCGGTACTTAGGTTTAATAAAGTAAAAAGCATTTTAAAGATCATATTGCAGTCTATGATGTTATAACAATGGAGCTCACCATAGAATTTTATCATTAATATTCGATACTGAGACTTACGGAAATCATTAAGTTTAAGTTCGGTGAGGATATCTTCACATAAAAGGTCTACTATAAACACTATAGAACTATAAAAGTGTATATTTGTTTTAAGCCCTGCAAGAACTTTAGATATGTTGGGAAGGTTAGATATTTTCCCTCTACGAACTGATTTAAATACTGCTTTAGCTAAATAAACTTCAGATTCTGGGATAGGGCAAGATAAAAGATTTCTTATAGTCTCTTGGACATTAGAAGTGTTTAGTATTGTAAATCCATATTTTATAAATTCATAAAGCTGGGATATTTGTTTTTTTTTCCTAAGCCTCTCTTTAGGTCTACATGTAAAAACTGCTTCTTCAATAAGATGCTCGGTTTCAGGTGAAAGATGCTTTTTTTCTTTTAATCTCATCATTCTGTTTATCATTAAATTCATTCTTTCTGATGACCATGGGTGTCTACAAAGATACTTTCCGCATGAGTTTAGTAAATGGCAAGATATTATTATGCTTTCTCCAGAAAAGTTACTTAAACATTTTTCAAAACAGTTCAGCATGTTTAATGGCTGGATTATTTGGAATTTCATAAACTCACCAAGGAAACGAAGGTTTCTTATACGGATTTCTACTGAAGTTGGGTCAGCTTGGTCTTGTAGCTGATGATATTCGCTTTCAAGTTTGCTTGTGATTTTGTTAGGCACTTCTTTAAGTACTTGGCCAATTGTGCAGATAACCCTAGCAAAAAATGGCAACTGTTGTACATGTTTTGAATAATTACACAAACAGCCAATCAAACTTTTTCTATTTTGCTTATTAGCGATTTTCAAAAACTCATCAGCAAGTTGGTCTGCTAGATCCTTAGCCGTACACTGTATAAGTCTTTTTTTAAACACTTCAAAACTATCCTTCTGCTCTTTAACAACTTCTTTAGCTTCTTCAATATTCATAAGCTTTAAATAAAAATCCTTATCTTCTTCACTTTCAAACAACTCCATTGGGTTAAAATCTTTTATTTCTTCAGGAACATTCATAAGAATATCTTCTTCAAACACAGGAGTTGACTCATTTAGCACATCACTTAAAGATATAATCGCTTCCCTTGCTTTTCCCAACTCATTTCTTAAAATATTCCCTTCAGTTATCCTTGCATCGTCAATAATACTCAGTTCTTTTTTGATTCTTTGGTTTCTTTCTTCGACGTTTCTGTATTTTTTCTGTAAATCTTCAACAAAATTTAAAGCAACCACATAGAAATCTTTGAGGATTTTTGATAATTGGTTGCTTTCTGAGTCAGAAAGAGCTTTAGCTTTAGTAAATGATATGGATTCTTTTGATTTTTGTAATACTAACTCGGAAGTTGGGGGAAAACCAAGGAGCTCTTCTGAACGGAGTTTAAAAACTGTACTGATAAGCATGAGGTTGTTACTGAGGTCTTGAGATGATGGATTAGCCCTAATAAGCTCTTACATAGTCACGGGTAACTTTGAAAAAACCTGCAAGGTCAGACCACAAACCAAAGCACAACATCTCAACAATCAAACGAAGAATGTTCCTTTTACGAACAATTTCCCCATCCTTATGTTGCTTCTTCAAATAACTTTCAAATACTTTCTGAAATTCAGGGTATTGCTGATGAAGACAACAAGCTATATCTACAACAATAGGTAAGTCTTTTATCTGCATTTTGTTTTCACTTAACGAATGTGCAACTTCGCTTATAAACTTTTTAAGATTTAATTCAGCTAATTCTTTAAGCAACTCTTCTCGATTTTCATCAGATACTGCTTTGAGTTTTTTGATGAATTTTTGTACTCTTGGCAATTGTGAGTTAAGGTTTTTATCATTAGCTGTTAGAGAACGATTTTGGTTATAATGCCGAGCTTTAAGTCGAAGAATTTCTTGTTCACGGATTTGCATGTATTTAGCTCGAACTGAGTCGGAATATGAGGTTAGGTCGGGAATTGGGCAAATTTTTGGTGTAAATTCTTCACTTTTCTTTTTGCTTCCTTGGCTGTTGAGCTTTTCAAGATCTTCTGAAGAAAAACCTAAGAAATCCATTTATTAATTTTTTTATGTTAAAGCAAGGTATTTATAGGTAGATTGTGATAAGAGGTGTGGATGTTTGATAGGATGTGTAGATGATTGGATAGAAAAATAAATTGTTGAAGGTTTTTTTGGATTAGATGGGTTTTGGATTGGATTTTTTGATAATTAAAGTTTGGCTTAAAGGATTTTTTAGAGTTTTAGATTAAAGGGGGTGTAAAGGTACTGTGGGTTTGTAGGTTTGGTAGGTAGTGAGGTTTAAATTTGTATAATGGATGTAGTGGGTGTAAAAAGTGTAAAAGATAGGAGTTGATGAGTTGGATTTTAGTTTAAGGATTTGGAGTTTAGGAGGAAAATGTGAAAATAGGAAGTGGAAGAGAGGATGAAATTATATGCTTTTAGGAAATTTTTATGTTTTTTATATAAGTTAAGGTAAATTAGATAAAGGTAAATATTATATTAAGAAAACATATAGTATTATAAGCTATATAATGATTTTGTTGTTATTAAAATATACTTTTAAATCACCATCAACCAATAAACAAAATATCCAAAACCTATAAGCTTAGCATCACATCTTTAATTTTAAATATGCCTCTAACCCTCCATTCTCAAATTAAAAACCCATAAATTATCAAAAAAAACAATACCCTCCCTCCTTTTATCCTTCTATCCTAACACTTCTTATCCAAAATTTTAATTACTTATAACACAAACCTCACTTTTTTGCACTCAGCATACATGGTAAAACTGGAAGCTTGACCCTATCTCCTTTAAACCCATTAACGAACCCAGGCAAACATATTTTATTCATAATTTCGCAATCTATCTTTTCTTTCATATCCAGACATGATAAAATATCATAAAGGGACAAATCTGGGATTTCATGATAGATTTTAGAGGCAACTTTTTGCCGATAATGAATACGTTTATGGATTGAAAGCTGAGAAAACTGTCTAAAGCATTTCCCACAGCCTGGTTCATCACAAGGAAAAGGTTTTTCTCCTGTATGTATGTAATGATGTTCTTTAAGGTTTTGTTTTGATACAAAGAGCTTTTTACATTCTTGACAAATGAAGCTTTTGATTTTTAAATGAGTGGAATTGATATGACGACGAAGATTAAACCTTGTCCTGTAGTCTTTCCCACATTCTGAATAGTAGCACTGAAACATTATCAGCCATTTTTGACCATAGCTAGTCTTAGAGCTTACCTGAGAACTGTTGAAACTTTAAGCTGACTAAACTGATTGGGAAGAAGAAAATTGTAGAAAGTATTAGGTGTAAAATAGGTATTATTGTCAAACAATTGAATTTTGTTAAGATATTTGATAAAAACTAGGAGTAAAGAAGGGAATAAAAATTTTAGATTTTTTTAGCAGAGTTTGTGGGCTAAACCATGATTTTGATACTTTTGTTGTTTTTTATGATAAGATGATGATAAGTTTACCATACCCAAATGACATAAAAAAAATCCTATCATGTTATAATAATTATTAAATCTATATTCAAACTAACCATTCCTATTAAAAACCCTATCTTATTCCATAATCCAACAATCAAAAAAATCAACCCTTCCAATCATAACCATATCCAAAATCACATATTTATAATACAAAATAACCCATTACAAAATTCTATCAACTCTTCTAACCCAACATCCTAAACCTTCCTATCCAAAACTCTACAATCCCACTAATCATCCACTACCTTAATCTTTACAAATTCAAAAACTCTAAAATATAAAAATATCCGCACTTTATCCCTTTATAAATGCATTGTTTAACTGATACTAAAAACCAAAGCCAAATACGCGAACCAAAAACCCCATCAAACACACCAAATCCATACTCATGTTCCTGTAAATTCCACCAAAACAAACCATTCGGGAGTTTTTCTGTTACCAAAAAAGGTGCCGAGCTTAGACTTAAACCTTCAAATCCTCATAATCACACATGTAGTTTCGCAACTCGAGACACAAACTCATTTGTTTCAACAAAACATTCACGTAATTTCACATCGCCAGGAATTTTCAAATTCGTTTCAGCTACAGAACTTGTATCATTTGAAGATTTTAATTATCCAGAAGAAGAAAATCCAACAGAAGAAGCTTCAAATGACCTTATTTCTGATATATCATTTGAAGATGAACCTAAACATTCTATAGTATATCCATCAATTCATAGTAATAGACATTCTCTTATTGGTTCAATAACTGATCAAGCTTTATATTCATCAATTGCTTCACCTTTAGATCAAAAAACTTCTACTTTATATACAAATAGTAGTTCAACACCTTATAGACAAGGATATGAGAAAAATGAAGATGTTGATAAGAGAAATAAAGAAAATTATTATTTTGGTAGAAGGAAAAGTAATAATGTTGGGTTTACAGGGAGAATTTATTGTGAAAAATGCAAGAGGAATAGTTTTGTTAATGTTTGTGTGAGAAATAGACAAGAAAGCTTGTAAAGAATATTTAGATGGGAAAAATTGTGTTGTGGAGTACTTGGAGAGAGTAGTTTGAAGTTTTTAGAGAGGGTGTTTATATGTAAAAGGTGTGAAAGTGAATTGGTTACGATTAAGTTTAAGAAAGAAAGTGTGTAAATTTTAAGAGAATTTGAGTAGATTAGGTTTTTATGTTTTTTTGGGTTGTGGTTTTAACTTGTCTTCATATAAAAACTCAAGAATAATTCCTATAAAAATTTGTTATTAATGAAAAACCTTATAAAGATTCTTGTCATTTGTGCTTTCAAAAAAGCTTTCAAGTAAGGATTTTTTCTTTTCTTGTTTATTCAAACTTCTAAACGCAGGCTGTGTATAAGCTTTAATTATTGATTCTTTTTTATCATCTTTTTCATTTTTCTTAACAGTCTCCTGATGTTCTACTTCCAATTTGGCTTTTGGTTTAATGTTGTAAAGATCGAATTTTTTTGGTATCCCATTAAACCTAGTTTTCACATTACAATCATTGCATTTGTAACAAACACAATTTCTATATTGTTTTCTTGGACCTTCAATAGATACTTGACAATTTTTCCCAGGTATAAACTTTTGTGAACATTTTTTACATATAAGTAAACTACTAACAATTTCATCATCTGTTGCTAAACCTTGTTCTAATAAGCTTTTTCTTATTTTGAAAGTTGCAAATCTTGATACTGCTTTATTTGGGTATAGAGATACAATACGTGATAGATGATGAAGTTCCATTATTATTTTTAGAAATTTTAATAGAAAATGTTTGGAAAGATTTTTTGATTTTATGCTATTTTAATAATTATATGAGAGGGTATATGATTTTTTAGTGATTAAAATAAGATTTTTATAGGGGTTTATATTAAACCCTTGTTTTAAAGCTTTAAATTTGTTAATAATAATATAGTGGATAATTAATAGCTCAGGTTGCTAATAAATATTATTCGCTATGAGAATTTAGAGTTTTTTATATGAAAAATCAGAATTTGTGGTAATTAAGAATTTAAAATAAGGGAATTTTAGGATTTTTGCATGATATTTTCTTAGCATTTTTTTACATTTTAAATATGCTGTAGATATTTTTAAAATCAAATTTGTGTATAAATTCTTTTATTGTCAGATATACACTTACATACTACAAAGATAAAAAAATCCTAAAAATATTTTATTTCCTGTTATTTACATAAAATACTTATCAAAACCTCTAAAGCAGTATCTGTAAACTTATACCAAAAAAAAACCAAACTATTTTCCAAATAAAAATCATTAAATTCTATACAAAAACTCCAACTAAACATAATCATATCAAAAAATCCTATATACCATACCTAATAAACAAAAATCAAAACCCCCAATTAATAAAAAAAGTTAACTGTTTCTAAAAGTGCATTTCAAATCCAAAAAAAATTAATAGTAATTTCCAAATTCCATAGTAATCATAAATCACTTGTTAATCTATATTAATCATATATTTACTTTTGTTCTTACATCCCACTAAATAAAAATCTGCTCGGTGTAGTTATAGGCATCGCATTAAAACTGACTTTATAAAATTTCTGTAATTGCATAATTTCGCTTTCCAAACTACCTGGCATCAAAGTTTCCTTGCATGAAAATTTGTTTTCAATCGGCTGTTTTTCGCTTTTTCTAATCTTTTTCCTATAGTCCCAATTCCACTTATAAACTTGAGATTCCGTTAGACCTGTTTTTGCAGAGAGTTCAAGGACTAGTTTTTTGCCCCAAAACCTGTTTTTATCGAATTCTTGTATTAAAACTTTGACTTGAACATCGTTTTTTCTAAAGCGTTTTCTGTTTGATTTTAAATCTGGGTTTTCTGAATCAGGGGAAATATCATTGTCTTGACTCTCATCACTATCATAATAAATCGGTTTTCTTATTGCTTTTAAGGTTCCTGTTTTAGACCTGGTTTTCATCATCTAGTTAAGTGTGTAATAATTATTTGAGTTTAGGTACTAAGAATTATCACTTTTAATATACTTATAAGTGAGTATTAAAGGATTATTGTAGTTATTTTAGTTATAAGATTTAAATATAAATAAGTTAATATCAAACCTATCTGAGACTAGTATCACTATAAGTGTTATGTAGAAGGATTTAAAGTCTGTATTGACAGAATTTCACTAAAAGGAACCTAAATAAACTATACATTAATTTTCGTTATGTCAATATGAGGAAGATGTTGAGCCATTCTGACATAAGGTTGTATAAAACTCAAAGGTTCCTCTAACTGAGAGATGCTATTTATTGATAAAGTTTTTTCAAGAAAGCTAAAAATCACATTGCCACAGTGTTCTTGATAATCATATATTAAATCATTAGGATCATTTTCTAAATTGTCTGTCCATTTAAATAGCGAAAAGTGACTTTCTTCAAAGAACTTAAATAGCATAATATAAACTAGTCCAGCAACAAAATTACTTGGAGTAAATCGATTAATTTGATAATCAAGACTAGCAATATCTAAAACTTGCATTATCTCCAAGTATCTTTTAAACGACAAATTGCTTTTTTCCATAAAAGTTATAAGTTTTTGTCCTAAAACCGGGTCTTCAATATCAACAACTTCATTTCCACTGAAATTCAAGTAGTTTTTAATTAAAAAATTGTCCCATTCTTTAAGTATACAGGTAAGAAGATTTAGCCTTGTAGGAGAAAAAAGCCTCCATTCTAAAAGCTTAATCACTCGTAGTTCAACTTTTTTGAACCAAGTTATATTGTAAAGATCTTCTGCATATTTTATATAAAGCTTAGCTTCTGGAATATTAGTTTCCTGTATATTTTTTACTATAGTTTTTGCAGATAAGTATAATGTTACCAAACCATAAAGCTGCAAATTTCCTGTTGTTATTTCTGGATCTTTACATAATACACGATCTAGATGGCTTATAGAATTATGAAAAGTCTCTCGTTTGAACATCAGATCAGCACAAATCTTCCCCATCCAATCGATAAGAATGGCGCGCATTTGATTCGTAATAGCATTAGGGAATCTTTGTATATCGACTATTGAAGGGTGGTAAAAATGCTCCTTTTGTTGTTCTTTGGTAATAAAATCCTCATTTTCTGGCTGCCACACTTCAGTCTCGGCGACTTCTTGAAAAGTTTCGCTTGCTATGAGATCTGGGGAAAGTTCAAAAGTTTCATCACATCTTAGCAGATTCAAAGCATTTTCATTGTTTTCAATGTCGAAATCATATAGTTTTTTGTCTAAGTTCATTTTGATTTCCACAAAATTGGTTAATATTTCATCCATTCAATATAATAGCACTTTTACTCTTGAGTCTTTTATAACTATTACTAGATAACTTTATATTTTATGATATATTACCTAGCATTCAGACCTTTGCATAGATTTACTAGAAATGCTCAAGAGGATAGTATAAGTTACAGGTATACTGTGAATAGTAAAGAATTCTGTGAAAAAATACCGACTAAAAATTCATGTAAGGGTTTGAAAAACCTGGGAAAATGCTAGGAAACTTTATTAAATTTAGGCTTGTGTGTTGAAAATACTAATGCTTGGCTACATTCGCTAAATGAAAAATTCTTTGAAGAAATTAACATGCTGAAATGTGTGTAGATAAAAAAAGACTTGTATAACCTAGTTGAATATTTTATATAAGTGTGAGAGTGATATAGCGAGACCGGAATGGATACACAATGAGTTTTTTGAACACTGGAAGTTTGTAGAAAAACAAGAATATAGAAATAAATAAGAAATGTGACTTGAAATATACTTGATAGAATATGTTTGATAGGGTATAGATAAGTTTGATTTGAATTGTTTTATGTAATTATGACTATATGAGAATTACTACTACTATAATTTTATTGTTTGATGAATGCTGGTATTAGTAAATATTCAGTTGGAAGATTATGATAAATTTCAGATATAAAAGCTTAGAGGTTTTTTATTAAGGTTATGATATTAGAAATTTTCTAATGATTTTCATAAGAGTTTGGGGTATTTTAAATCGTATATGGATTTTGATGATCATTTGTATTTTTTATTTAAGGGATAACTTCTTTATTTTATTTAGTTGGTTTGAATAATTACAATTGAGTATAATTACTAAAAATACTTTAACCCAATAAGTCAATCGAAAGGTAGTTTAGTTTTATAATGAGGATTTGTAAATATAAACCCTAAAAAATTTAAGTTATGCTTTCATATAAATTATTTTAATAGTTTTATAATATAAATATCAAATTAATATATTCTATCAATTAAAAACTAAGTAATTTTATGAGAGTATTTTCAATGTCAATCGCAGCGATTGTGTGAATGAAAAAATATGAATAAGCCGGTTAACTACAGTAATAAATTTGTAAAACTTAAAAACATCTAGAAAGTATCATCATAAGAAAGTATAACATAATTAAATTGCGAAATATGTTTTAAAGGTAAACAAGAGCATGAATTCCTAAAAATTATTAATCATTTTAAATCAAGTTCAAAAAAATATCTAATAAAAAACCCAGATTTTACCTTCAAGAGGTGCAACCCTGGTAAGTTTCAACCATAAACCTTTCATAAAAATTTTTGTACATATCTCCATATATAACAACCTACAAACTACCATAAAAAAATCCACTCTTCACCTTATCCAAAACTATCATAAAAAAAGCATCCTCTTCTAATAATAAACATAAAAAATCCATAAATTCCTCTCAAACATCATAAATAATTATTTTTACAATATAATTCCTTCTAAATCCTTACAATCCCCAACCAAATCAATCCTCACAACAAAAAACCATACAAACCCATCATAATAAATCACTAATCAAAACATCCTCTAATATAAAACTTCAAACAAAAAACCCTCACAAAAAAACCATAAAAAAATAAAATTATTCTTGTAATAATCTTTAATACATAATTAAATAATCTGCTAATTATAAATGACAAGTGAAGACTTCCAAAAAGCATGCAAGCTAGGTGACGTCAATCTTATAGAAACGGCCATAAAAGCTTGCCCAAATAGTATAAACGAGTTAGACCCAAAACTTGGTTGGGCTCCTTTATACAGAAGTATCGTGTATGGTATAGAAGAAACATCTGAAGCACTTCTGTCCCTTGGTGCAAATCCAAATATTCAGAATCGTTTAGGTCAAACCCCATTACATCAAGCATCAGAGACAAATAATGTTAAGCTAGCACGATTATTACTAGCCCATAAAGCAAATCCTAATATTCAACAAAATGATGGAGATACTCCTTTGCATTTAGCTTGTTATAAAGGTTCTAATGAAATGGTTGAGGTACTTTTAAATGCTGGTGCTGATCCTAATGTTGTGAACTTTGTCCTCGGTAGGACTCCTTTGCACTGTGCTTGTGAAAAAGGGATTTATACGCTAGTAAAGTCTTTATTAGAATCAAATGCTCTGATTTATTGTAAAGATAAAAATGGGTTACTCCCAGCAGATCTTGCTACTGATAGCCAAATAAGTAAATTAATCGAAGAAAAAGCATGTGGCAAGTCTTGTAAAACAGTAGTAAATGAAGAAGAAACCGGATCCAAAGAATCGATCTACGAGCCTGAATCAGAAAAAGCGCTTCTAAGCACGAGTAGGTTAAAACTTGGGGCAACCTTCAGCTTTGGCGAAACTATGAAATCACCTCTTTACAGCTGGCTCCTAACCCATAAACTAGAAAATATTCATGAAACTCTTCAAACCAACGGTTTTGATGACTTAGACTTACTTATCGAATCTATGAAAAGCACAACTCCCCTAAGCCAAAGCATCCTCAAGCAAATCGGCATAGAAAAACTTGGTCATCGTCTACGTTTCTTAAGCAAACTTGAAGAACAATGCGTTTTAACATCAAGATATTCAATAAATCAAGACAATAAATTTTTCTGGTGTGTCAGTACATCATCGAATCCAAAATCCAACTTAAATCTCAATGATTGGCTTGCAAGTTTACATTTAGAATACCTTTATAAGAACTTTTTAAACTGTGGATTTGATGATATGGATCAAATAATGTGTGTTATGAACTCAAGCTTTCCAATTACTGATGAAATGCTTGAAAATGATATTGGGATATCTAAAATCGGCCATAGACATAGAATATTATCCAAGCTTAATAATGATAGGAACCCAGGATATTATAGAAATGTTGTAAGATTTGATAAAGCAGAAAAAGTTACTGCTTGCGAGTCTTGCTATATTATGTAGTTTTAATATAAATGATGTAAGAATATAGGAAAATAAGAGTTTTTGAGGATTATTTTACACTTTTGTTACTGATTCGGCTAAGGAGTTTTGAAGTTTTGTTTAAGGAGAAGGTGTCGGCTGTTGGGTTTGGGTTGAGGAATTGCTTAGAGAGGATTGAGGAAAATGAGGAGTTCAGGGAATCTGAAGGGCGGGTGAGGATTTTGATTTTGTCTTGAGGGAATAAACCTTTGAGGCCTTGCCATTTACATTCGACTAAACCAAAGTCGTGGAGGATTTGTAAGACACAGACTAGGTCGCCTGGGTGTAAGGCAAAACCATCACCGCCTTGAGAATAAGCTGTTGAGATCACTTCGCCGTAGACTGAAGGTGTTATAATATCAACTTTCGGCTCTTCAGGTATTAAAAATCTTGCTGGCTTTGCAAGGTTTTCTATATCCACATTATCCCCAGCCAACAACCTCTGTAACACCTTAGGTTTAGCCTCATACTTATTTTTCTTAACCACTAATCCAACTTCTTCAAAATCCAACTGTAAATTCTCCACAACAGCAGGACTCTTTCTCACCCCTCTACATTTTTCCACAGCTTTTTGCATATCATTTTTGATTGTACTTACTTTCTTAACAATTTTCCCATGCTTTTGTATCATTAAAATCACAGGGTTTGCAACTTGTATTTCTTCATCAATCAAACTTTTCACAGATTCTTCAATATATACAGATTCAGCTTTAGCTTCCATCTCACTTTCATGTTCTAATAAAGTATCTAATTGTACAGAAGGAATTTTCCCCAAATACGAGTTACTTGATGCTCGATTTACAGCAATTGATGTTATATGGGCAAATAGTGAGGCTTGGAATAAAGACAACAATGTGCTAACTTTAGCCACTTGGGAATCCATCTATACAAAATCTATATTAAAATATTGGATTTTATATTTTTGTATTAAGCTTTATTTTTGAACTGAAGTCGGGGTTATTAGCCTTAGTTCGTTAATGATAAATTTTATGATTTACTTATTTAATGTTATGAAAATTATTAGCTTAGCTTTGTTATATAATTTAGTTTTAAATTTGGAAAAAAAGTGCAGAGTTTGTAGGGTGTTTATTTGGCTTATGTGAAATTATGCTAAGTTTTATACTGGCTTAAAAATGTTTTAATTAAAGTCAAATTGGGATGCTTTAGAAACGTGAATACTAGAAATTATAAAATATTAGGTTATTATATTACAATACAATTCACCCAAAGCTTTGATTTTCTTATGTAATTTATTAGGCTTATAGACAACATAGCTAAAATTTATAAAAAACTTAATAATAATACTATAATTAATAAAATTTCTACATATACACACTTTATTAAAAACTACATAAACTAATTTCTATCAAAAGCATCACTTGAATATTTTCATTTTCTAAACATCCTCTATTTTTATTATACACCCCATTCGCCCTTAAAGTATTTTCTATTTCAATTTTTTCCCTTATCCTAATACTGATTTTACAAGTACTTAAAACATGAATATCATTGCTAATATCAATATTAAGATTACTCAACGCCGAAAGAGTTTTTCCTTGTGACAGCTCATCTTCAAAAAAAGCTTCAATCAAAAATTGTTTCCTTTTAAAAACTAACTTTTTAAGTGTATCTTTAAATTCCCTACTCAATTTAAAACTTTGTTTATTACTCATCAATTCTACACCTCTATGATAAAATCCACATATTAAAACTCCAAATGAACTTTCTGCTAAAGGTAGTATATTGTGCATTATTATATAAATTTGAAGATTACAAATATCATCATCAGAATTAGTTTCACCATTAATGATTGTAAGTTTATTTCCTTCAAGTGTTTCAAGTTGTATAGCTAGTGCGCATTTTGTATCTTTTTGTTCGATTTTTTTGTTTTTTGTGAAGAGATCTATAAAAATTTGGCTTATTAAAGTAAGTTTTGATGGGTTCCATAATGTTACATAGCCTGTTGTGCGTTTTTTCCCACAGAAAAATATGCTTTCATAGCCTGGAATTGATATAAATGCGTCGTGACCTATAAGAACACCCTGAAGGGTTATGAGATCTGGTTTTTTTGTTGAAATATATTTTTGGAGCTCGTTGAAATAAGGTTGTGAGAGATGATACATAAGATCAATATCATTTGCTGTGTTTGGGTACATCATCATTCTATGGTTCATAAGCGTATAAGTAGAATTCTCCCTATACTCTCTATGCACTTTAAACTTTTCTACATTAGGAATAGGAATTTCCATATTTATATCTATTATTTACATAGAAAATAAAGAAATCCTAACAACAATTTTACAAACATTTTTATTATAATAATCTTATGTAATAATTGTTAACAAACAATGTAATATTTACTATTTATTGCCAGCATGATCAGGAATCACACTTCTTCCATTCGAAAAAACCCCAACATTAGGACTTCCAGAAGAAAAATTAAGACTTTGTGAAGCACCTAAAGATCTATCTGTTATAGGTCTTGATCTATAACCTACAACTATTCCATCTCTTAATATTGGTATTAATCTTGGGGATTGTATATTAGGTCTTATAATATTCATACCATTTACTTTTGAAAATTGGGGTAATACCATAATAGCAATATTATCAGGCCGTTGAGGTTCATTATTATCATATTGTTCTAAGGTAACTTCAATTATATCATTATGAACAACAGATTGGATACTCCATGAAACCATTTCAGAACTACAACATCCACGTTTGATTGTTTTGATAAATATAAAAAATATAACTATGATGATTATTGCACAGGCAAATACTAGAAGGATTAGATATGCTTTTTCACCTGCAGAAGAACTGTTGGATTGTATTCCTTGGATTAAAAACAATAATACTACAACAAGAATAGATGATATCAAGACGATAAGAATAGGGAAAATGAACATCCCTAAACATTCATTCCAATAGTTTTTACAAGTACACTTCGTCGCAAGGGTAATTTTCATTTCAAACTTAGCCTTGCATACATCACATTCAGAATCACTCAAATCTTTATCTCGAGATAAAAGCCAGATTTTTAAACACTCTTCATGCACATATTTCATAGACCCAGAACATTTACAAGGAGTTATCAAATGTTGATTATCTGATTCGACATCAAAACATATTCTGCAAATATTTTCCGCTAATTGTGCTGGTTTTAATCTTGGTGACTCATCTAAATTATTTTCCATTTAAAATATTACATACAAAAAATCAAATCTTTTTATTAAAATAACTCATTTTCTAATTCACATAAATCAATTGCTTATAATCTATCCTAAAAATTATACTAATTTTAATTATCACGAAATAATGACATTAATGTCTCTAAGCTATGTGTTGCTTCAAAATCTTCTTTTGTACCATATTTCCATTTACAGCTTTCATTTTGTGGAGAGACAATAGTTGATTCTTTATATGGAGTTGTGATATTTGATGGATTCATATTGAGAAAGGGAGATTTTTTAATAAGTGGGTCTTGGTATTTGTTTTTGAAGGTGTAACGAACTTTTTTGTGCTCGGTTTCGTTTGAGATTTCACTTTCGTGATTCCGGATGAAAATGTCCCCGTTTGTGTATATTGAGACTTCTTTGTGATGAAATGAAAAAATTGTGCATTTTGGGTCGGAGTAGATTGGCTTTAAGGATTTTGAAATTTCATTAGAGATATTGTTTAGTAGTGCAGACTGTGAAGATAAGTGCTTTGATACTTCCTGAAGATCCATAAAATTATAGATACACTAAAACTCCATAAATCACTAAGATCTTTTATTCATTAAAACTAAATCTATAATAAACCTAATAATCAAATCACAAAACAAAAAAATCCAAAAACTTATTTCTAATAATAATATGAATGGTTCTTTCACAGGCTCATACTCAGAAAACTTTAAAGTTGCAGTCAGAGTTCGTCCACCAGTTGATCGAGAAATAGACCCAGAGCATGGTTTTTTTTCTGTAGTCCGTGTTCAAGATAACTCATCTATGACAATAATAGAATACATGGGAATAGCAGATAACGATTACGATCGTGAATTATCTTTACGTGAAAATCCTTCATTAGCAAACTATCACACATTCACATTCGATAATGTATACGATCAAAATTCAACACAAGAAGAAGTATATGAATATAGTGGTAAACCTGCAGTTCAATCAGTTCTAGAAGGTTATAATGCAACTTTAATAGCCTATGGTCAAACTGGTACAGGGAAAACATATACAATGGAAGGGTTTAAATTTGATCTTACCGACCCACAAAGAGGTATGATTCCAAGATCAGTTGAAGATATATTTAACTATATCGAAAGTTCTGATTCTAGTGATTTAAAATTCATGGTCAGAGTATCTTATGTACAAATATACAATGAAATTATCTCAGATTTATTAAAAGTTGATAGGACTTCTTTACAAATAAGAGAAGAGAAAAAAAGAGGAGTTTTTGTTGAAGGGCTTTCTGAATGGGCTGTAAGAGGACATAATGAAATATTTGCTTTAATGGATAGAGGGCATATATATAGAGCTACAGCTAGTACAAAAATGAATGATTTAAGTTCAAGAAGTCATGCGGTTTTTATTGTCATTGTTGAACAGATGAACACAACTGATGAAGGGAATGAGATAAGGGTAGGAAAACTTAATATTGTAGATTTAGCTGGTTCTGAAAGAGTTAGAGTAACTGGAGCGACTGGTAAAAGATTAGAAGAGTCTAAGAAAATCAATCAATCTTTATCAGCTTTAGGTAATGTTATAGCTGCATTAACAGATGCTAAAACCCGAACACATATTCCATATCGTGATTCTAAATTAACAAGATTACTTGAAGATTCTTTAGGAGGAAATTGTAAAACAACTATGCTTGCTATGATTTCTCCTGCATTTGATGCTTTTTCAGAGTCTTTGTCAACATTAAAATTCGCTAATAGGGCTAAGAATATAAAAAACGTCGCGAGGATTAATGAAGATGTTGACCATAAGGCTTTGTTAAGAAAATATGAAGTAGAACTTAAGCATTTAAGAGGGATTTTAGAAGGAAAAGTAGATTTTGCCCCTGACATGCAAAGAGTTTATGAACTTGAAGAAGAAAGAAGAAAAGCTGAAGCTGATAAAGAAGCTGCAATTGAAGCACTTGAAATGAGATCTCGTGAATATATGTCTGAAAAAGAAGAAAAACGTAGACTTGAAGAAAGAATTAGGATGATGAATTCACAAATGCTTGTTGGGGGAAAAAAAGTTGAAGAGTCTCCTCAGTTTCTTATTGCTTTAGAAGAAAGACAAATGGCTTTAAAACAAGAGTATGAAATAAAGTTACAAGAATTAGATAAGGAAAGACAACAGATTGAAGATGATAAAGCACAGATTGATCGATATAAGCAATTGCTTTTGAGACAGAGGGATATTATGATAGCCCTTACTGTTAGGCTTAATGAACGTGATGAGACTATTTTGTTATTGCAAGATGAGTTAGAAAGCATGGATAAACTTAATAAACAGAATGAAGAAGCTTTGAAAAAACAGTATTTGAGAAATGAACAGCTGGAGAAGTTATTACAGCTTAGTGGAATTACTGTACCGAAGAAAGAACAAATGATGTTTAGTTAAAAAATGATAATCTTATAAGGTAAAAAAAAGAGGGTTTTTGAAAATAATGATTAGGTATTAATAAGGAATATAGAGTGAAAAGATGTGGATGAGTTTGAGATTGTGGTTTTGGGGATTTTCTTGCTTTCAGGTCGTATTCTAAAGCACTTCACTTCAAAAATTTAATCGTTGAATTATTTAATCAAGCAATCAAAAACTGTTTCTCTACTGCAAAAACTAAAAAAATAACTTAAGAATAACTTTCCACTAAGCTAATTCCCCAATCAGCATAAAATTCGTGGTGAATAAGCCTGTAATTATTTTAATCATCCTGATGCTCAAATTAATAAATAAATAGTATAATAATATATTTTTTTATCTTTCTTATACTCAATTCAATTGCTCAATCTCTTTAAACCATAATAATTACACCAATATTTTATCATCTGGAAATTTTTTCAATAAAAAATGGGTTGTTCTCCATCAAATCCTAAAGTTTCTCAAGACCAAAATGATCCATATGTCCAAGTTGAAACTCAAGAAAAGCTACCTCCAAACGTATTTGAAGCATTTAAATCATTCCACAATCAAGCATCGCAAGTTCATCAAAAATCTCTAATAACATCAACAAAAAGTAATGTAGCTGATAAACTAATTAGCCATAACATCAGTGGAACTGGGCATGAAAATCAAACTGATCATTCAAATGCAAATAATTTGAATAGTAAAAACTCACCTATCCCTGAAAAATCAGAAAAAAGTAAAAACCATGATAAACAGAGTTTAGAAGACCATAAAAGGGAAAATATACAAGAAATCAATGTAGAAGAAACTCATTCGAACAATGAGATTGGCATTTGGAAATATCCTAATAAAAAAAAATTATTAGTAAAAGAACAAAAGCCTGAGCCAGAACAAGAAAATTCATTGAAGATAAGCAACAGTTCTAGGCAACTTCCTCTTATTGACCTAAATTCATCAAGAAATAAGAAGTTTATAATAGATTAAAGGGTATTAGATTAAATTAATATACCTTTTTATTACATGAGAAATATTTGGCTATTATAATAACATATTAAATATACATAAAAGCTATAACTTAGTACTGTGAATCTTATATAGATTAGCATGAATTTGAAGTAAACTTTTAAATATTTTTATATTCAAATTTCAAAATACTTAAGAAAGTTAAATAATTCCTATAACTTAAACAATTAAAGCAAATATACTAAATACAATATATTAGCATTTAAACTCTTTATAACAAATCGTAATACAGAAATTAGAAAAATTACAGAAATAGTCTTTAGTATAAATTCTTATAATATAATCATTGCAAAATTAAACCCAAAAAATCAATTGAAAGTTCTGAACAACTCTTAATCTTTACTTAAAATATGAATTTTTATGCTTTACTAAATACATTTATTCAAGATTACCTAGGAATATTCAATAGCCCGTGTAGCCTAATGGATAAGGCGCTTCCCTCCTAAGGAAGAGATTGTGGGTTCAAGTCCCATCTCGGGTGCTTTTTATTATTAAGCCTAAAATCACTAGTTATTGTCTTATTATCATAAATACCCTTCTAACTACATTTAAAAGCCTAATTTAAGATTATTCAAATATACTATTCACTAAAAAACACTTGGATTATGCATTAGTCTTTGATATTATATTTTTCAAGTTGATGAATATCATAAAGTTCTTTGCCTTCATTGAAATACTTAATTTTCATGTTTTCTTTTAAGTGACTTGTCAATAAATCTTTAATTTGCTTTAGTGTCTCTGTAGTCTCAACATCAAGGGTGCAACCATTGTATTTAATAGATTTGAATGCAACCTTAATGTGATGTTTTTCAATATTCCCTTGATCAAGGCTTCAACTTTTTATTCCATATCAAAGTGGTGGATTTATAACAAGGAGGCAAATCATATCTTTGGTTTTGACTATCAAATGTTTGTTGAAGAAGTCCATTAAGCATTGTAAGTCCATTTGATTTTATAAGAATTTCTGTGGCATTTGGATCATCTCCATAATACGCTGCTTTTAGCATTGCCCATATACTAGAATTCCTTTCAACTCTTGTTTCCGAGGATTTTTTAATTTTTCATTCAATATCATTTTATTTTAGGTTGTATGCCAGGACAAAATACAAAGTAGCCGACATATTAAATAACTAAATTAACAGTGAAACTAAACATAGAATTCAAAATTATCATTCAAATGCAAATAATTTAAATAGTAAAAACTCAGCTATCCTGAAAAATTAGGAAATGCAAATATTATGATAATCAATGCTTAGAATATCATAAAAGACAAAAATACACAAGAAATCAACGTAAAACTTTTTAAAAATATCAATGGCATTCAGAAAGTTCCTGATAAAAATCTTCTAAAAAAAAATTAAATATCTAACCCAAAAGAATAAAATCTAATAAAAATAAGCATCAGCCCTATACAGTTTCCTTCTATTATTCTAAATTCGTCAAAAACAATAAATTTATAACAGCCTAAAGATATTAGATTTAACTTAATATACCTTTGTATTCAACTCTCCATAAAACCCGCAATACTAAATTACAAAAATAGCCTTTAATATAATTTCTCATAATAAAATCATTTCAAAATTAAACCCAAAAAATCAATTTAAAGCTCTACACAGCTCATGATCCTTACTTAAAATATGAATTTTTATGGTTAACTAAATACATTTATTCAAAATTACCTGAATAAATTTAATAGCCCGTGTAGCCTAATGGATAAGGCGCTTCCCTCCTAAGGAAGAGATTGTGGGTTCGAGTCCCATCTCGGGTGTTTTTTATTATTAAATCCAAAATCCTATCAATTATCTTATAATCCTAACCAACTATCTCATTATTCTAAACACCTTTTATTACTAAATCTAAAAGCCCAAGTTAAGATTATTCAAATATATCATTCACTAAAAAACACTTGTATTATGCATTGATCTTTGATATTATATCGTCCAAGCTGATCAATATCATGAAGTTCCTTANCACTTGTATTATGCATTGATCTTTGATATTATATCGTCCAAGCTGATCAATATCATGAAGTTCCTTACCTCCATTAAAAAGCCTAATTTTCCTGTTTTCTTTTAAGTGACTTGACAATAAATCTTTAATTTGTTTTATTGTTTCTGTAGTCTCAACATCAAGGGCGCAATCATTGTATTTAGTAGATCTGAATGTAACCTTAATGCGCTGTTTTTCAATATTCACTTGATTTGGACTTTCACTTTTTACACCATATCGAAGTGGTGGATTTATAACAAAAGGAGGTAAATCATATCTTTGGTTTCGACTATCAAAAGTTTGTTGAAGAAGTCCATTAGGCATTGTAAGTCCATTTGATTTTATAAGAATTTCTGTGGCATCTGAATCAGACTCACCACATGCTGCTTTTAGTATAGCCCAAATACCAGGATTCCCTTCAACTCTTGTTTCCCAGAATTCTTTAATTTTTAAGTCAATGTCATCTTTTGTTAGGCTTGTATGCCAGGCTACAGTCTTTCTACATCCCTTACCTGAAACTAAGTTTTCTTTTTATTGATTACCATGAATGAAGAATGATAAATTTCCTTGTCTATGGATACGCACACGCTCCGTATCGGTTGTGCTACTTTGTCCTGTACACCCTGAACCCATTTTTTAAGTATTGCAGTATGGAACTAGTTATATAGTGTATGATAATTTTAAGATAATCTGTGCTTTTTAGGTGTAAAATATGGTAAGAATACGTTTTTATGCTATAGATAGGCTTAATATCTTGCACTATAAGCATAATTAAATCACTTTTAAAAAAAAAACACCTTAAAATTATTTTCTGAATGAAGCAAAGCTAATCTAACTGTTTTTTAATACTATTGCATGATTTTTGAAAATTCTTTTTTTTCTATTAAAGTATCAGGACCTCTCTCTAACTACAATAAAAAAACATCATCAACACATTCAAATAACACCTTAAATAAAAAAAAAGCATAAAGGCAAATTTTCTTATAAAGTTAAACAAAAACCATTAACCTTTTTAACTTACTTTACCACCTATTTTAATACCAACTATCCATTAACCTAATACAACATCCTCCAGTACTTTTCCCATCTTCAACCATTTCTCCTAACAACACCCTAGCCAACAGCATTAAATCATTAAAAATCCTATTTACTTCAACTAAATTTCCAAAATGTTATTTCTAAAATCCTCATAATTTTCAAATGGATTCAACATTTATAACAAATATCCCAACACATTCAAGAAAAAGACCTTTATCAGCAAAATACACTTATCCTCTATCGATAAGTGAAAATATAACAGCACCTGTCAAATTTACTTATATGAATTTAAGACCTAGAAGTTCATATGCAACTCCTCCAAGTCGTAAAGTCGCATTTATTCAATGTACTACATCACCTAATATTGGACCAGGAAAATATAATCCTCCAGTTATAAACCCAACCCCTTCATATGAATTTTCAAGATGCGAACGTTTTGGAAGTGGGAATTTTTTCGCTAAACTATTTTTATTTAAGAAATTAACAGTGAAAGATAAGGAAAAGATAAACGAACGCATAGGGAAAAACAAAGAAGATGCTATAAAAACTAAAGAAGAAAGGATTAAAGATGTTGGTGCTCGGGCAAATAAACAAAGGATTCGGACACAAGTGACACAAAGGACGAAGAGGAATTTAGAAATTGAAAAAAAGAACAAAGTTTCTATGCAGATTAAAGAAAAAATGCAAAAATATGAATACCGGATGCGTTTGCCTGTATGGGATATATAGGAACTTGCTGTAATAAAAATCTCGTGGATAACTTTTGCGAGTATAATTGCCCTTGCCCTTAGCTGCAAATTTAAAATTTATCAAAGAAAAATTGTCATAAAAAGGTCTATGAAATTATTGGCATGGTTTAGAACAATGTCTATGTGTATTGGTAAATTTGTCAGATTGAAAGTTAAAATCAAGTATTTTAAAGGCATGAGAGTAACTTTTATATAGATTATTCGTATTTATCTATTGAAATATGTCAAACTTTGGCTTAAAACCCGTCGAAAACGCAACCGTGGTAATGTAGTTAAAGCTATTGAAAAAGGCTTAACAAAATGCGTAATAGGAAACTTGATCATTAAATGGAAAGGCAAAATGGAATGTATTCAAAGACTTTTCAGTGTGGCGATTTTTTATAGAATATCATTGTATGAGTCTTTATTAAGCAAATGGAATAAAGCTGAATTTGAAATATTCGAAAAATCTCCTAATAAAACTCATAGAAGAAGAAAAGCGATATCTTTAACTAATGTGCAACATGATCGAGGTATTGAAGGATGTACTTCTATTCCTACAGAAATCAAACTTTATTATTTGAAAAAATATATCAAAGCGAGAATGAATATATTTTTGAGTGAATATAGAGTTTATAAGGCACATTATAAATCTATTCATAGGCAGAATTTGAAAAATAGATTTGTTCTTGAAAATGATAATATTTTGGATTACCCTAGACCACCGGAAAAACCTAATTTGTATGAAGAATTGACTTTATCGAAATTAGAGGAGCTGATTTTTACTGCATTGAAAGATAAAGATGATTGGCAGGGAATAGTTATCGCTCAAGTTAACCGTCGTTCAAAAAGTT
Organism: Stentor coeruleus; assembly: GCA_001970955.1. Taxonomy (NCBI): domain Eukaryota; phylum Ciliophora; class Heterotrichea; order Heterotrichida; family Stentoridae; genus Stentor; species Stentor coeruleus. The sequence continues at coordinate 64,886 of MPUH01000164.1, read as the reverse complement.
TTAAGAAATAATTATAAGAGAATTTAAATGTGGAGTTTTTGAATTTGTCATTTTTAGATGAATGTTTTAGGAATTTGATAAAAACTACAATTTTATAATAGAAGGTAAAAAATGGGATAATTGGTATAAAGGTGGAAATTTAACGGTAGATTTTTATTAATTCAATAGCTTTGATGGAACTTAAAATAAATGTTTATAGGGTTTTATTATTTTTTTTAAGTTTGGCAGGTTTTAGTATGATAATGGTTAGTTTTAATGCTAGGATTTTCTTTTTAATATTTTTTTATATAATAAAGTTTTGATACAATGAATTATTATTTTTATTTAAATGAAGATAATAATTTTTAAAAATTATTAAACTTTTAATAAAGTTTATGATTTTTGCGAATTAATAATATATATTATTAATAATTTATTAGCAATACTTTGTATGGAAATAAATATTATATTGTAATAAAATTATTTAAAAAAAATATTTATTGTAATATCAAATAGAAAATAATATAATTTATTATAAAGTCTTTTGCAATTTTTATAATAACTTATAATTTTTTAACAAATAATTGGCAGTTTAATCTTCACAATTCTTATCAATAAAACAAAAAATCATATTTATAAATTTACATATCTCCAATAAAAACTCTTCTATTAATTATAATTCATTTTATCACTGATTCTTCCACAAGCACTTACTTCTCTACCATAATCAATTTCATTAAAATCAGTTTCTCCTACATTAAAATATAAAACTTATATATATTATATATCAATTTATCTTTAATCATAACAAACATATCACTCTATCTTTTAACAAATTTCTTCATACCCAAAAAAAAAAGTTTCAACATTACATAAAAACCTCTTCATCAACTTTACTAAAAACTTATTTTACTATATTTTATTATCTTAATACTTTATTCAATAAAACTATTTGTATAAATAGTTGGTTGAGGTACCCAAGCTTGTACCTTTACAACTTTTTTCTTTATCATTTTCTCAAAGCTTTCTTCCTTAAAATCCAAGCAAGACAAATTCTTATAAGGACTAACATTATCATGAACACCTACTTTGCTTTCATTAGATTTCTCATCTAATCTCACAGTTATTTTTCTTGAAGGTTTATATATTTTCAAAGGATGATTATTCACAGATTGATCCCTGAAAAATTTATCTGTAAAATTTCTAAGTTTTTCTCTAGGGTCTGGATAAAAAAGTACACTGCCAGGTCTAGAAAAATTCTCAGAGTTATGGTTTAGTTTTATAGGGATACTTGGAGAACTGATTAATAAGGATTTTTGGGATTTCATATGCATTGTTGGATGTTGGGCTAAGGCTAATTTTGGATTTAAGAATTCAGGTTTGAATTCTCTTACACTGACTATTCTTTTAAAATTCTTTGAGACTGGTCTTGAACCTTTAGAGTTTTTCATAGAAAAATACCTTGATGATCGTGATGAAGGGAATGAAAACTCTTTAACTGGTAAAAAGTCCCCAGTGGTCTTATAAGTTTTAATTTTTATCATTACAAATAAGATTTTATTTAAGAGATGCTTAGATTTTTGTGTGAGGTTGGATTTTTATTTGACAAAGTGTGGATGTTGTACAAATTTTTTTAGTTTTTTGCTATGGAAATTAGAATAGGGAGGTTTATTGTAGGATTTTTTTAAGATATTTTTAGGTATTATAAAGGCTATGCTAAATTTAAGGTTTATATTATAGGTTAGCTTATTAGTAAACCCTAGTCTTATAATATTCTTATACTTTTTATATATTTTTGTAAAACTATAGTAAGTGTAGATTATGTTTAATTGGAATAGGATTTAATTTTTTATATGATACAAGAGAGTTTATTGTTTTAAAGCATATTTGCTAATGTTTCTATTACTATTTTATATCAAAATAAAATTTCATTAGTTGATACAAATTTTGATAATAATTCTTATTATAAAACTCAATTCTAGCATTATTAGATTAAATGTTACTCATAGAAAAATTTTCGTTCTATCTTATAGTATTTGGCTCTTTAAAAAATCTTTACTTTATAATAAATTTAAAAGCCTCAAAAACAATCTAATAAAGACTAATTTTTACCTCCTAATCCACTTCAAAATATTCAAATCAACTTGACTTTTTTCAAAATATCATTTTTGCATCCTTTCCTTTAATATACTCATTGCTATCTTTTAAAGACATTCTCTAGACACCAAAACGATTTCTAAACCCTTCAACTTAACTTGTTTTTTAAAATTAATCCTAAGTCGTGGTATTTAAACAAAGCATTCATTGTATTCACTTTAGCTTTTGTCGTAGCATACAAAAATAATTTCAACCTATCTTGCTTAAGTATTGTTGTAAAAAAATTTAGTTAAGAGTGAAAATTTTATATGCATGAAACTAATGAACTGAAAAAGATAAGTTTATAGTAGCTGAGAGACTTGATATTGATGCTAATGTGCTATAGTTTGAAATCTGAGATCCTAATAATTGCTCCATGATTATTTTTATATTATAAGTACTTGGATAGTTGAAGGTGATAAAGTTTTAATATGTTTGTTTGATATTAAAGTCAGATTAGAATCTAGCTTGGAATATATTTCTACTAAGTTTATTAAATGAGATCTAATATATAAAAATTAGTTTTATAGAAAGATAGATTTCTTAGGACAAAATATTTTAGGAGTTAAGATAGGATGGAGTTTTATATATAAAGTATACAGATTTTTTGATATTTGCGAGGATAATGATTAACTTTTCGGTAGTTAGCTTTAAGATAGTATTAATCTATGATATTTGAATAGCTTATGGATCATATTCAGTATTACAATATTGTAAAATTTATAGATTTTGAATTTATAAAGACAAAAGTCAAAATCTTTCATTTAAATCCTACAAAATGTGTGACTATGCTATAACATCAATTTTACCTAAAACTTATTAACTCACTGAATTGAAAAATCAAAATTTGCATCATTTTGATTAAAAGTACCCAATTTCTATCTTATTTCTAAAACTCATCATTTTCTTCTTATATATTCAACTTCCCAAACTTATTCAAATAAATTACTCAAACTTTAATCAAATATAAACAAAACAATCTCATATAAAAGTTTAAAAACTAAATTGAAGTTAATTATGACCTTAGATCGAAAGGAATCCAGTGGTTTCTTCACATTCCTCACCACATTCTAGTGTTAGGGTCAAGTTAATCACTATATCATCACCATCTTCTTCATCAGCATCAACATCTTCAGGGACAGTATTTTCCTCAGGGTTAAGGGTAGTATCATCAGTATCATCATCAGGAGTAATAGCTAAATCTTCATCTTCTTCTTCTTCATCTTGAGCTGCTTCAGCATCATCATCTGGATTTGAAGAAGTATCTTCTTCATCAGGAGTAGCTGTAACATCTACTTCTTCTTCTTCAACTTCAGCTTCATCAGGAATAATAGTTAAACTGTCATCTTCTTCAACATCAACGTCAGGATTAGAAATTTCTTCAGTTTCAACACCATCATCTTCAGCTTCTTCAGGTATAGTAATCAATTCATCTTCATCTTCACCTTCATTATCAACATCATCAGGGGAAGTTTCAACAACTTCTTCGTCAGCTTCATCGGTAACACCATCAATAGTGGCAGGTTCTGAAGCAACTTCTTCTTCAGTTTCAGATTCATCAACTGCAGGACTAATACTTTCATCAACTACATCATCATCGCCAACATCTTCATCATCTTCCTCAGGAGCTACAATAAGTTCATCCTCTTCAGTTGTTGATGCATCTTCTTCGTCATTAGGGTTAACTTCAGCAGTTTCTTCTTCGGTTGCAACTTCTTCAGGAGTAGAGACAACTTCTACTGCATCATCTGATGTGTCTAATGGGTTATCAGTTGTATCATCATCAGCTTCATCAGGAACAGTTTCGACTTCATCTACAACTTCATCTGGTGTAATTTCAGCTGTTTCAGTGACATCTTCAGCTTCTTCAGGAATCGATACAATTTCTTCTTCTTCTTCTACTTCTTCATCTTGAGCAGCATCAGCTTCTTCAACAGTGGTAGCTGAAGTATCATCATTATCTACTGGTTCAACTGCGGTTGTTTCTTCTACGGTATCAGGAGTTGTTTCTGGTTCATCAGCTTCAGTTTCAACTTCTTCTGGTGTAACCATATCAGCTTCAGCTTCTTCTTCATCTTGAGCAGCATCAGCTTCTTCAACAGTGGTAGCTGAAGTATCTTCATTATCTGCTGGTTCAGTTGCGGTTGTTTCTTCTACATCAACAGTTTCTGGGGCAATTTCAAGATCATCAGTAACTTCTTCAGCTTCTTCTGGGGTTGTGCTATCAATTGTTTCAGCTTCCTCTTCTTGAGCTTCATCAGCCGCATCAACAGTGGTAGCTGAAGTATCATCTACATCAGGCTCAGCAGCAACAGAGGTATCTTCAGCTTCAGTTTCAACTTCTTCAGGGGCAGTTACAACCTCTTCTTCTTCTTCAGATTCTTCTGGCTGTAAAGCTACTTCTTCTTCAACATCAGCTTCTTCGGCATTAACACTTTCAACTACTTCATCTTCATCACCAACGCTATCATCATCTACAGGAGTAGTAGCTTCACCAACTTCAAGATCTTCTTCTGCTTCTTCAGTTTCTGCAATAGATTCTTCAATTTCACTAGTATCAACATCTTCAACATCATCTTCAGTGACTTCTTCTGGTTCAACTTCGTCAGCAATATCCTCAATTACTTCAGGTGCTTCTACTTCATCTTCTTCATCTTCATCTTCTTCATCTTCTTCATCTTCATCTTCTTCATCTTCTTCATCTTCATCTTCTCCATCTTCTTCATCTTCTTCATCACCACTTGCTTGTTGAACAAAGCCATCACCTTAATCTTGAACAAAGCCATCACCTTCCTTTTGAATAAGATCATTCTTTGAATCTTGAACAAAGCCATCACCTTCCTTTTGAACAAAGCCATCACCTTCCTTTTGAACAAAGCCATCACCTTCCTTTTGAACAAAGCCATCACCTTCCTTTTGAATAAGATCATTCTTTGAATCTTGAGTAAAACTAATTTGTCCTCCTTGGATGAATGACTCTACTCCCTTCTCAAGCTTGCTTTGGATAGGACTCTTCACTGCAAGAGTTATGCATACCAAAAACATCAGTGCTATTAGCTTCCCTGACATAATTATTATAAACATTAAACGGCTATCGAAATTTAGCTTGGTAAATATGGTGAAATAGATTCACCCTATTATATCATTTTTAAATTATAATAATAAATGATTTGAGTAGCGTGCCTTGATCCAAAATGATTTAAATCCTAATCAGATACTAGTCCCAACAAATCAAATTTTTAGAATATCAAATATTGATAAAAGTGTGAAAGTGTTTTTGTAAAAGCATCAATATTTTCTATAATCTGAATGATATTTCGCAAAACACTAAATCATAGGCATTTCTGTTAACAGCAGTCAAGGCTACTAAAATATTATTAATTTTAGTCAGGAATATTAGAAAAAGAAACTAAATTATAATTTATATCTAATTATCATAATTTGAGAAATTCTATAAGTATTTGGGTCTATTCTACTGTATTTCATCGATAGTCGCGTACTTTACATACAATTTTCTGTATGCTTAAACTTAGCTTTTCAGAAACCTAATTTTTCTTAAAAGGCGCAAAATTATTACATGCGCAGACTAGAGTATAAAATATAAAGTATTAAAATATAATAGTATGATAAGGAAAGAATAAGATCAAGGGTGATTTGATTGCTGTTGTAGCTAGAGAGAATTTTGGATTAAAAAGTCGAATTCTCGCGTAATATCTTAGTTTTGAAGATTATTATAAATAACGCATTATATGTTTGAGTTAAAGGTATAGAATTGTGCTATTTTGGGTAGATAATACTACTAAATGGCACTTCAATCGTTTTGAATGCTTTAAAATATTATTTGTATGTTCACTAAAAAAGATAAAAATTTATTTATATTTGCTGAATTGAATTGATTTTATAGCATGCTTGCGTTTATTACACTTCAAGCTTCTTATTTATCTAATTAGAGTTGAAATTAACACTTTATGACGCAGAAAATCTTTCAATATATTCCAAGCATCTTGGTTTTTGTTTATACAGAATCTAAATAGTTGTATCTTAGTTTTTGCTGTTAATTTCAAGAATTACTACCATTTCTTAATCGCTTTTGCAAGAAAACCTTATAAGAAAGTGTTATTTAAGTTTTACTACTAGATGGTTAAAGATGATTTTCTTTTTTATTTATGCGTTTTTTCAAATAGACTCAACAATTTTTTTTTCCCAGATATTTTCAGAATTTCTTTTCAGCATATTAGCAATCAATTATTCCTACCTTTAAAACCTTTATATATCAAGGTTTTATCTAATATCCTTCCACTTTAATTTCCCTTTTTTTAAAAATTTCACCTTGATTGAATACTTTGTTTTACCTTTTTATGGGTTATTTTATTAATTTGGTAAGTGCTTTGATTTATTTTAAATCCCTTTACTAAGATAAAGCTAAAGGCTTAAAGTTTTAGAGTTGTTGAGAATCTCTGGCTTTAAAGTAGCGATTCTGTCTTCATTTCAATGTATTAATTTGCATTGTTGTAGTAAGAAGCTATTGCTTGATGTTTCAGCTTTAATTAAGTGTCCAAAAGGTTAGCATAGTGTATTGCAATTTCAAATCTTCTTTAAGGTTTATTTGTCTGAAGCATATTTAATTCCTGAAACATATCAAAGCTAAATATTTGCCTAAAGATTGATAGATGATATATTTTAAAATCGAAATAATAATTTTTGGTTAAACTTAAGCCTGTGGCCGATTTTGATTGTAAAATAATTATGTTTAAATTATCATAAACTATAATATGCGATTTTCAGATTTTTTTGCTTGGGATGCTAGAACTTGAAAATACTGCTAGACAAAGTTAGTAGATTCATTTTCTTTAAAGAGTGCATGAGATTATGAGTTTTATTGGTATAAAACAGTATTTGATAACATCAAGACTTTTACAGAAAAATCATCCTTATTTCTTCCTTTAAATGATGGCTTTTGGAGCATGCATTTCCCTAATTAACTATATGATTGCTTATGATTTAAACCCACACATTAAAATAATAGACTAGTTCATACTTGTTTGAAAATTTTCCAAAGTGACCCTTTTACTATAATTACTTAAAATATCAAAACCCTTAAATATACTATTTTTCACCCCGATACACAGAATTTATGCCTATTATATTATTAAGAATATGTTATAAAGGATAAGATAGTCCATAAAGTAATAAAAGATAAAAATTAGGTTTATAGTATTACAAAATATATCAAATCAAGAAAAAAACTGCGAAAATCTAACTGAAATGCCCACAGCAATTCTGTGAATCAAATTTTCCTATATATCAACAAGCAAAACTACATACATATAAAAAATAGGGAAATCATGAGGAAATTCCATCAAAAAAACCCCTCAGAATTTAAAACCAATAAAACCTTGTCCCAAGACCGCTTATCCAATAAAAACTACCCTCATCATCAGTTCTAATCCAATAAATTCCTCGACTTTTTTTACCAAATCCTAATCCACTCAAACATAAACTCACAAACTTTCACATAACTAGCAAATCTGCATAATATGCAATAGATAATTGCTTTTATGTTTTCAAATATATTATAATAGGATATTCCTGTGTAGGCCAATCTTGCTTTATGTTAAGATTTACAGAAAATTGATTCAGAACAAATCATGACATGACAATTGGTGTAGAATTCGGTAGCAAAATCTTAAAATAGATAAAAACCTTATAAAAATCCAAATTTGGGATACTGGCCAAGAAAACTTTCGCTTAATAACCCGTTCATATTATCATGGTGCTGTAGGGATGACAATAATGTATTATATAACAAACAAAAATAGTTTTATCAATATATACAGATGGTTAAACGAACTTAAAGAGCAATCTTCACATAAATTTTATTTAGTGCTTTGTTGGGAATAAATTAGATTTGGGTAAAAAGAGTTGTTAAACCTGAAGAGGCATTAGATTTTGCTATAAATAATAAAATGATTTTTTCTGAAGCTAGTGCACTTACTGGGGTTAATGTAGAAAATGTTTTTGGTAGAAGTGCTACGGAGATAATGAAGAAAATTGAAAATAGGATATTGATATGGGTAAAGAACATACGGAGATTAAAGTTGGAGATGAGAATAAAAGGAAGAGATTTTATGGAAATTAGTAAAAGGTTAATCAATTATAATGTAGTTGATAGTTTAGGTAATATTATATAGATGGGGAAATGTATTTTGTTATTTGAATAGATATTAGAATGCTATTGAAAATATTCACAAATCTTAAAGGTTGAAGGAATTTTTACTAGTTTTTAATAATAGTAGATGAACTTGAGTTATTAATCTTACTAATTTTTAGCTAAAAATAAAACTCTTAATAATCTAACGGTAATTTTCAAAATCCCAAACTTAAAACTTTTTTTATCATTCAGTATCCATATTATAAAATACAAATTCTTACTTCAAACCTAATCTCCTCTCATTCAAAATCCATCCAAAACTCCAAACTCATTCCAAAAATATCAAAATTTTCCCAAAGCTACAAATCATATTTCCAAGCATCCCAACATACCCTTAAACCTTAAACCCTTCTTCTCTCTTCCCATAATCTATCTTCCACATAATAATTATATATTCTAATATCCTATCTTAATCAGTCTATATAACTACTTAATATAATCATAGAACTATAAAGGATTAGGCTGATACGAAGGATATATAACATATTCAGGCAAGTATTCTCCTTTTTTAATTTCAACCTTTAATCTTTTACCTAAAACTTGATATCCGTTCATCATTTTCACTGCATTAACGGCACTAACTTTCGAGTCATAGCTAATAAACCCATAGCCTTTGCTTCTTCCACTCTCTTTTTCACACATAATTCTAGCACTTATTACATTACCAAATGGTGAAAAATACTTGATTAAATCTTCCTCGCGCCACTCTATAGGTAAATGAAAGAGAAACAAATTACAACCAGGCGGGCCTTGAGATGGTGGAGGAGCTTTATATGGCTGAACCATTTCTATAGGTGCTTCCCATTGAGTCTGACCTGTTTCTGTGTTTAAATAATAAGGTCTTCCATCTGATGAATTGTATTGAATGTATTTTGAAGTTGCTACTTTCTGAGTTGGTTCTTTAGTTAATTTAAGCCTTTCTACTTCACCATCAGCCCATCGAAGCTGAATTTTCTGTATAGTTTCTAAGTAAGGCTTACTTACTTCTTTGCTTAGATTTTTTATGATTTCTTCAGCTTCGGTTTTGCTTTGGAATTTTATGTATGCACATCCTAGGCCTGAGTGGTTAATACTTTTGTTATTGTCTTTGAAAACGCTTACTTCAAGAACTGTTCCTTGAGCTGAAAAATATTCTCTTACTTGCTCGTCGGACCATTCTTGAGGCAATTTCGTTGCAAAAATCTTTAAGCTTTGGTCTGCCATTATATTAATGAGAATGATGAAGGAAGAGATGATGAGATATGTGGAGTGGGAGATATTGATAAGGGTTGAAAGGATTTGGTGAGAGAGGGTTTAGGATTGATAAGAGTGAGACTTTGGATTTAATTTTGAAATGTATTAGTTATTTATATAAAAAATTATTTTTATGTGAATAGCTTGGGTTGTGTGGAATTCTTATAGGTGTATAGTATTTTTACTTTATAAATTTAACAAAAGTAGTTGTTGGAAACGGTTTTTATAAAAATCTTATATATGATTTTTGTTTATCAGCAAACTTTATATTACTATATTTTTATTATTTCTCTTCAGTCTTAAAATATTAACGATAACAAACTTAAACAATTCCCTACTATTTTCTAATTAAAACCTAAGTATTGGAACATCAGTAATCATAATCATTTTCAAAAATTTACTATATTTTCGACTACCCAAAAACTCTAAATCATCAACAATATCAGTGGAAGGGTTATTCCATCCTAAGCATTCTTTCCGCTTAATTTGTCTAATAAATTTTTCCATATTGCAATTGCTTAGCATGAAATTAGCACCTCTACGATTAATTTGACTTGAATTTTCTGGTGTGATTTTTGTAATTTCTTTTATATAATCCACTTGATCATTTAAAATCGTAATACTATCAAAACTTGAACAACTTGATACTGAAAAACTTGCTTTATTTGAAATAAACCATTCAGTTTCATGTGTTCTTTGAGATGTGTTTGATGGAGATTTTATTTCAGTTGTTTTAGAGTGTTTCTGAGATTCTTTTAATTGAGGAACTTTCCTTTTAAATCCTAGGTTTTCTAAATGCATATTTTTGTTTTTATCTTTTAGTCTGAGTAAAAGTTACTTATATGCTTTTTGTAAATATTCTAATAATACAGTTTGTGTGTGTTGGATAAGCTCTTGGACATAAGTAAGTTTTTTGGAATACTTTGAATACTTTTTTTCTCTCATTCTTGATTTGTATGAGGGTTTATTGTTAACAGATAGGTAGCATGTTAGGTCCAGGAGGGAGTCTGTGTAATTAACTCTTGCTGTGTTTTCTAATGATGACATTTATTAGATACAATTTTTATTAACTATAGCTATCTTAGTGATTCATAAATTAGTCAATTAAATTATGATAATCAAATCCTGTAATAATTAAAAAAACACTTAAAGCTATTACTCAGTTAAAGATAAACTAAAATAATTCTCAAAACAAAAAACCATATATAATACCCACTTCAATTCATATTTTCAAAAAAACTACTTTAAATTCCATATAAAATATAAACCAAATCCAAAATTCACCTTTCCTCATCCTAAACTTTTATCCTTAAACTACCCATTTAAACTCAAACTTATTTACAAAATATCACTTAAATTATTTTCTTTTTATATTTACCCTTCAACATCTAGTCTATCTATTTGCCGATTTCAGTCTAGCATACCTCACAATTTTACTCTTATTCGTATTTAAAGAATCTTTACTATATATTTTTTTTTCTGTGGGATACCTTTCAGCTAGAACCAAATCATTTAATTTGAGTTTATTTTTTATAAGTTTCAGTTCTGCTGAACGATATTGTGACATATATCTAAGTGAAAAATTGCTGAGGAATTTTTTTTGGCTGTTTTTATAATTATAAAAAGTTTTATTTGAATCTAAATTGTTGTCAATTTTTTTGATTAATATGCTTTTTTTGTTATTAGTTTTTCTGTTTTGAAGCCATGAATAACCAATACTAGTTCCATTACATATTATGCCTTTGTCTTCTTCATATTCTATTTTCTCCTTTTTTATGTTAAGCAAATCAGAAGTGTTTTGAAGGATTTCTTCGAGCTTTGATATTGAAATGATAGGTGGTTCAGGAGTGTCTTCGTTAGTATATTCATATTGGATTACTGGAGTCTTAACAGTAATCATTCGCCTACCAATATTCATTATTTGATAAATCCCNTGGTTCAGGAGTGTCTTCGTTAGTATATTCATATTGGATTACTGGAGTCTTAACAGTAATCATTGTGTTNGAGTCTTAACAGTAATCATTCGCCTACCAATATTCATTATTTGATAAATCCCTTATAATTATTTCGGATTCTATTAATTCTGGTAATAATTCCTAACATTTTATTTTTATTCAAGTTTTTTTCTCACTTTAGAAATATAGTTTTATGTTTCTGCACGAATAAATTTCTAAATCAATACTTTTTTAACTAAATGCTGATTATTATAAGTTTTGAAATATGTATACAGCCAGAAATTTACTTTTATAATTTTAAAGTTGTATTTCGCAATATGATTTTACATATTCCCAAAAGGTTTAACATTAAAGAAATATATTAAGACTCTTACTTGAATTATTGATTTTATAATATTATAGAATGGAATAAAAATTATATTTTACTTTATAAGATTACGATTAGACAAGCTATTTGATCTGTGATCCTTTACATGATTTTTAAGCTAGAGGTTTCATAGCTTATAATACTTACTCTGATAATATATATTTTATATAACACTTGATAGGAAATAATCATTATTTTAAGTTTATCAACACAAAGAAAAGTAAATTTCTTATAAAATTTGGCTTACCCATATTTTAGTATTATTGCTGCCTTTGTATTTGTCTTTGCTTAGTCTTCTATATATACTATGCTTACAGTAATTCTAAAGGCAAAACGATCAAAGAGAATAAAATCATACCTCCTTAACAAAAAAATGAAGCTTTTCAATACTAAACTCCTTCAATTTCCCTCAAAAAGCCATAGATGTATTGCCCGTAAATATTTTCTCATTTATCCTTCAGCATATTTATAAAAACAAAAACTAGAAATGATCACTTATCCAGCTCCTAAAAACATTAAAAAATCGCTACTGAATCTTCAATATTACTATAAATCTCCAATATAATAAAAATTATAAACTCTTAACCTTTAAAAAATACTGATAATCCATATAATGTAAATAACCTAACTAATCTAAACTTTTTCTTGTGTCAAATTGCTTCTAATAAACTGATAAAGTTCCTCCTTATCATACTTCCCTTTATACTCAATCGGGGCCTCTTTCTGACCTTTTTTATAAAACCAAAATATCGGCGTATAAGGTTTTTTCCCTGATATCTCTGGTACCATATTATAATCCACACATATTTTCGCAACTGTCACAGGAACTTTTTCATTTTTAAGTCTTTTAGCCATCTCATTAAACTTACTTTTAAACGCTCTACACCCAGGACAATATTTTCCATATAATTCAACAATCACATCTCCATCATAATCAATAACCTCTTTAGTAAAATCTCTTGCACATAATTTTCTAATAGCAGAACATGGTAAAGTATCAGTTTCATAATATTGAGCATATTCTCCTTTTAAACTCTCATCAACAAATTGTTCTAAAAACTCATAAGTGATTTTCTTATCAAAATTATTCTTTCGTGTATAATAACTATCAACAAGTTCCCCACATTTGCTTTTATCATCTGAACAATCAATCACAGGGAATTTACCTTGATTTTCTTCAGTGCCAATCATTTTAGAAAAATCCAAAAATCGAACCTCAGGTTTTCTAAACATCCTCAATTTTTTATCTCTCAATACACCAAGTTTCTTTGTAATTTCATCATTAGGTAATATTATAACTTGCAAATTTCCAGCGTATTTTTCTTGTATTTTCAATAAGGCTTTAAGCATTTCTTCATATTTTTTCGAATTAGGATTCATTTGTGATGTTAATACATACATAGCTTTAAGTGGTCCGTTATAAATTTTATTAAACATAGGGTAAATTTTATCAAATGAGTCACAATAAGTAAGTTTTGGTGTACTATTTTGCTTAACCCAAGAATCAAAGTTTTCAAAGTTCAAATCTTGGTTTTCAAAGTGTATATGTTTTAATTTCCCTAAATCATTAATATCAAAGTCTCCATCGTATTTAGAAAAAGGTCTAACTATAGTAACCCCATCTTTGATTTGTAACCTGTCTGCTGTAGCATCATCAAGCTGAATAAATGGAACTTTATATTTATATCTTGAATATTTTTCTACAACAAGCTTTGTATCTTCATTAAGATTCTTCACTAATATTATAAAAGCTTCATCATCGTTTATATATCTGCGACTAAACCCAAAATATTGAGTTGATGTCATTTTTATTATAGGTGACTGGCATTTAGCAACCCATGAATCAACATCAGGAATATTTATACCCATTGGAGGTTTAAAGAGTTTTTCTTTATGGACAAATACAAAATTTGAATGATGTCGTAAACGTAAATCTAATTCTTCGTTGCTCATTGAAAGCTTTTCTTTGATATAATTAGCGTCTTCGTTTTCCCCAATGAATTTCTTTTGAATTGAATAGCCGAATGTGTGAGCTTTGGAAAAGAGTTCTGTGAGCTTTGAGTCTGCTTTATCAATTTCATGAATGTCGTAGAGGTAGACTAGTGTTGGTGAAGAACTTTCAAGGGTTTTTGATTCTTGGTAGTCTTTGTGGAACTGAAGAATTTTTAATGTACGCAAGGTTTCAGAAAGGTCTTCTGAATAAAGGGCTGATGTACTTAGACTTGTCACAGCACCTAGCAGGAGGCCTCTTTTAAGTAAAGATGCGAACATTATATATGGGATAATAAATAAGGAAATTTTGGGAGAAATTTAGGAAGATACTGGAGTTTGAAGGAGATTTTTGTATAAGAAAGTGGAAGTTACTTAGACTGTATTTTCCATAATTTAATCTTTTAACTATTTTCAAATAACTAGACTTATTTTATAAAAAATGTTTAAATTCGATGAAATCTTTTAGGAAAAGCATCTTAATATAAATAAATCATAGAATATCAAGTATAAATATAAGATAATCAGGATAATTAAAAAAAATCATAAAAAGAATAATAAATTATATGAGCAGTCTATTGAAATGGACTGAGTCGCAAATTGACCGATTTGACTCAATGGCTTTGAAAGCTCTTAATATCAGTGCAACAACTCAAGATTCTGCAATTGCTGGACTGGAAATACAAAATGAGAAGTTGAGAGAAGAAATTAGAACAATAAAACTCATCAGTAATTCTCAGCTTAAAGAACTCCAAGAAAAATCTCAAGAACAACTAAATGTCCTAAACAATACAATACAAAACCTTGAAAGTTCCATCAAGCAACTATCTGAAGAAAATTCTTTACTAAAAGAACACCTAAGGAATGCTGATCGTAAGCTTTCAAGACTAGGAAAAGTTAACGAAGAACTAAGTTTATCAATGGAAAATGAAATTGAAATATCTGAAGTCCTAAACTCAACAGAAGAATATCAATATCAAATAAACCTCATGAACGAAAAAATCAAAAGGCAAAACTCTTTGCTTAAAGCAGAAAAACTCAAAACTGTAGACGCAGTTAGAGAAAAAACAGAAATTTTAGAGTTGTGTGACTTGGAAAAAAAAAGCAATGAAAAGAAAATCAAAGCTTTGCAAGAAGAAATCGAGGGATTAAGCAGAAAGTTACAAGTCAGTAAAGACTTTTCAGAAACAAAACCTAAAAACTCAGATGTTGATAGTCAGAATCTTATAGCTTTATCTGAACATTTACAAGCAAAACAAAGAACGATTGAGTCTTTAATAAATGAGAAATCTAATTTGGTTCTTATGCTTGAAAAAGAAGTAAGTTTTATTTAGAAAAATGAGAAATACAAATTATTGGAAAACAAGCTTAATAATCGAGTTGTTAGACAAGCTATGGGAAGTTTAGGTTTATTTGCTAATAGAAGGTGGCTTAGAAAATTGGTTGACTTTTTAGATGAAGGTGTTAGAGAGTTCACTGATTTACTTGAAGAAATTGCTTTGGCTAGGGTAGCATGTGCTGTGTATTTACTAGTAATTCATATAGGGATCTTGTATTGGATATTAGATAACCCATCTTCACAAGATTTTTTAACTAACTAGAGTTTAGATATAGCAAGATAAGCAAAACCTAAGACTTCCTTAAAAATAAAAACTAGCTTCCAATACACTTTATCATCACAATTACCAAAAAAAATTAAAAATTGCAAACATCGATATTTACACTATCTCCTTCTTACTTATATGATCTTCTCTATTATTCATTGCCTTTAAAAAAAAACTTCTTCACAAACCAAAAACATTTCATAAAAAAGCATCTAATATCCCAAATGCTCAATAAAATCCGGATTTATAAATATATAAAAATGTATAATGTTTATGCATTTGACAAAAAAAAATCTTCCCACGAGCAGCAGGAGCGTGAGTTTATAAAATCAGCTCAAATACAAGAAAAAACCAAAAGCAACAGAAACAAACTTTATGAGAACTACACCAAAAGAATCTCAGACTTTATAATGCATATGGAAAAGCAACCAATAAAAATCAGTCAGCACCAGCCACCTATTGAAATAACATCAAGGCCTTCAGACCCTTCAAAATTCAAAGGTAAACCAAGAATAATTGTAAGAGAATACAAAACACATAGAGAAAGATTATTAGTAAAATCCACATAGGAAAGTTTAAATTATGCATCAATTCATACCCCAAACCCAGAATACCAAAAAGGAGATATAAAATTACTAAAAGAAACTCAATCAACAAAAGAACTTTATAAACCAAAACGCATGTATTTTAAACCAAAAAACAATCTTGAAAGGATTGTCGATGAACTTAAAGCTCGCCATGCTGATATCACAGAATACGAACCCCTTAAGCTTAAAAAAAATCATCAACTAAACAAATTCCAACCAAGAAAAACTTGGATATCAGTTCCAACTTTCAATATCCTCGACCAAGCCCCTAGCGAAAAAGAGTCTGAAACTCCAAAAGAGGAAGAATTTGCCCCAAAACAAATTTTTGCTGGACTTCATAATAAAACTTACTTCAAAGGAGTTACTAGTATGATAATAAACTCTGATCCTAAAATAAAATTAAAGAATAATATAGACAATACAGCTGAAAAAGTATTGAGAAATTGTAATGTTATTGTGAAATCTAATGATAAATATCTAAAAATCGGTGAAGGGAAACTTGTGAGTAATCCTGAAGAAAGCATTAGAGATACATATGGGAAACTAAAAGAGTCTATGAGATCTTTTTCTCAATAATTAATCCTATTAAGCAATAATAGTTATAATAAACTCTTCTTTCTATACTCTAGAGCATTCAGCAATAAAACTATCTAATATTCTTTTCAAGTCTCTAGCTTGATCTCCAGTTTGATTTTCTCTTCTTGAGTTTTTTATAAGCCCAATACTATCCCCTATAGTTTTAAAAGCTTGAAAACAAACTTCACAACGTTTTATCCTGTCTTCTCTACTCAAATCAACACCCATAGTTGAAGGTGCAGTTAAAGTACTTGAAATCACATTTCTAAATTGTTTGATTAAAGTTCCTATAACTGATATCCCTGTACGTATATAAGATTCATATTTAGATTCAATAAGATTTCCTGCTAAAGGTATAACTTGACCACAAAGTTCAAGCGTAATCCAATCATTTCTTGTATCAGTAAGTCCATTTTTCAAAACATCAGCTGTTACAGAAAGGTCGTTCATCATATTCAAGCCATTAAGTGCAGCGGGCATATTCCCAGATTCCCACCACTTTAAAATAAGATTAACATTTTCTGATCTTCTTTGTAAAACAGTTAGAAAATTCGAATGGTTTTCACCTACTTCTTGTAAAACTCTACTGTTATCAGGCTCAAGAGGCTGTTTCGGCATAAAATCATCATACTCTAGACCTAAAGGCTTATCTCCAACAGGGACAAAAGTTGTGTTAAAGTCAACTGTTCGAGACCTTTCTTCAATCCTTTTAGGTTTTTCTTCTGGTTTCCTGACAATTGGAGCTGGGATATTCTGAGGTGCAGGAACAACAGGTCTTATATCTTCAAATACTCTACCTGAATAAGCTATTGCTTTTAAATCAGTACCCCATAAAGAAAATGATGCAGAGTTTACAGTTAGACCAACAAGCATTGATTCTTTAACATTCACACAAAGGTCTTCAACACCTCGCCATGTTGACTCAATACTATCAAGTAAACGTGATTCTTCAATATCCCATAAACGTAAAGATTCACTAGCTGCTGTGAATAAGTATCTACTATCATTAGGATCAAAACATATTTTCTGTATAGGATTCGATTCTGGGAGTGTTGAACTAATATGCCCGAAATTTTCTAAATCCCAATACTGGACGGTCCTATCTTGATGACCAGAAGCTAAAGTCAAGTTTTGTGGGTTGAATTTCATACACATCACTGATGACTCATTAAGAGAAAACTCAACCAGTTTCTTTGAAGTGTTAAGATCCCAAATCTTAATAGTCCCATCAATACCTCCACTAGCTACCCATCTACTATCTGGACTAAAAAGTACAACATTAATCTGCCCTTTATGTCCTTTAAAAGTTTGCACACAGCTTTTTCTCCTTAAGTCCCAGATTTTTAGATTGCAATCAGCTGAGCCTGTTGCAAGAAATACTTGTTGTCCAGATGGATAAGGTGCTATGGTTGTACATGATGCCATATGGCCTTTTAAACTACTCACAGCTTTTTGTGAATTTATATCCCATACAATAACAGTGCCACCAAAAGATCCTGAGTAAACTTCTTCTTCATGTGCGCTAAAACAAACTGATGTAATTTCAGAAGAATGTCCTTGGAAATTAAGTAAACATTCTTTGCGATTAATTTTCCATAATTTGACGTTCCTTGCATCATCTCCTGCAACTACAACTTGATATGATTTGCTACCAAGTTGAGCACATGTACAACGAGTACCGCCTGATATAGAACTGGCTACATCAAATTCTTGGATTTTTTGATTGCGCCTTTCCATTTTATAAAGAAAATACTTTAAGAAAGGATTATATGATTAGGGTAGAAGGTATTGTGGATGGAGATTTGTAGAGAGGATGTGGTTATGGGGAAATGGAGGGAAAATATTAAAGTATTTGGTGGGTTTGTAGAGGGAAGAGAAGGGAGGGGCTGCTTTTGATAAATTTGCAAGTGGGATTTGGAATGATGATGTAGAGTTTGCGATTATAGGATTTTGGATTTTTGGAATATTTAGAGTGAGTGGATTAAGGAAGTTTTAAGATATGATTATTGGAAAATAATGCTTTTAAAAGATTTGAGAATTTTAGGTTTTGGGTAGAGAAATGGTTTGGAGTAGGTATTTGTTGTATGAGTATTAGTTTGCTTGTTTGTTTTTTATGGTATTTTAAATTTTTGCTGTAGTTTTTTATTTGGATTACTGCTATAATTATCTTGCTTTTTTTTTTGGCATGATTCTAGCTTAGATTATCTTATCATCATAAGTAAAATTATCAAACATTTATTTTATACTCAGCCAGTAGATTAAATGTTTCTTGATATTCTTATATATAATTTACTTTTATAAAGTTAATTATTTTATCTAACGGCATATTATTAATGTTTACCTAAATCATAAATATCTAAAATGATTTTTTTAAAAACTACATAAAAACCATAATATTTCAGTATGCAAAAATATACCGAATTCCATTTAAACATTAGCTTACTAACTCCATAACTTTAGATACAGATTGAAATTTTTCACTGCCAAACTTTTTTTTCACCGAACAAAAATAGCTAGCATCACAATTGGCTACCAAATTTGCCAGCTCTTGTACACACACACTTATACCTTCTGCTTTCTGTGATTTCGAAATCGTTGATAAACTGTTTTTAGCAATTTTTTTCGAAAGAAACACTGCCGCTGAAGCTATAGTCGAAGGTTTATACTGTAGAAACGACACTTCAAATACTGAAATTTCTATCAAAAACAAACCAATATAATAAGCGAAATCATCAAATTTACAAATCCTGGAGTATCTTTCAAAAAACGTTAGAGCTGTTGGCATGTTTAAATCAAAATCAAGCAGTTTAAGAATAAGCCTTTCAGTGCTAATTATTTCATTTTTTGTGCATGCCTGTTCTGTCACATATACAAAGTCGTTAAGTTCTGGAGGGGAGATTTCCTGATATTTGGATGCGATGAACATTGAAGTTATGCCAATGAGCTGTAAGGCTTCTTTAGTAACTTTAGCTTTGTTAAGGTATCTATCAAGTATGCTAACTGCTAGGAATAGAGTCTCTTCGAATAATTTGAACTTTAAATGAACATCTAACAGCCAATCAACGAGAATTGCTCTCATTTTTAGTGTTATACAAGTCTGGTGAGACATATAATCGCTTTTAATCATATAAGACTCCTCTATATTATGCAAATTCCTATATATATCACTCGTATATTCATCTGATAAGAATGCAGTCTTTAAAATTTTCGAAGGGGGGGTAACAGATTGGAAATTTTCACAAGTAATATCTCTTCCAAATACCCTCTCTACAGTATTATTCGATGTCTTTTTAGACTGAGCATTATATAAGTTGTTCTCTTGTAATTGCAATGCACGCATAATTTTAAATATATATATATATCAGTCTAACTGAATATTGTGATGCATGATACAAAAATGGGTAAATTCACACTTTCTATTCTATCAAAAGACAATCTTTCCACATATCCTCAATTGTTTTTCTTATCTAAACCTCCTGCCCATATACCCATCATCAAAATCTTAACAAAATCATTGCCAAAAATAATAAAAGGGTTATCTAAATACTCCTTATCTTAACAACATATAAATATACTTACTATGTTAGAAAATAATTTCTGATCTATTGAGCATCACAAAATAACAAAGAAAAAAAATAATAAATAACAGTAAAATAAAACTATCAAAGGTAAAAATTAAATTAACCTCCCAAAGCTTAATCCTCAACCTTAACAACATGATTTTTTTCCAGCATTAGCTTGAGTTTTTGGTTCGAGTTTCCTAGCAGCTTGTTTCCTTACCGATTCTTCCGTGGATTCAACATTTTTTTTGTGTTTAGCCATGATTTTTTCCACCAACTTCAAAAGTGCCTCATTAGTATTCAGACCTGTTTTGCTTGAAGTTAAAAACCCTGCAACAAATTTATTTTCTAATACGAATCTTTCAATTTCTTCATCAAGCATAGCTTTCAGGTGGAAGCATATCTGATTTATTTGCACATAACACCATAGGTATAGGTGTTCCATCAGTCATGCAAACATTTTCATCAACACTAGTTTTCCAAGCACAAGCTTGCTTTAAATTTCCTTCTCTTGTCACATCATTAACTACTATTGCCCCATTTGCATCACGGCAATAAAGTCTAGAAATCCCTCCTAGTCTATCTTGTCCTGCTAAATCCCATAATTGGATTCTTATAGACTCACCATTTATTTCAATGATTTTTAACCCGAATTCACAACCTATAGTTGCTTTGTATTTCTCTGAAAAAGTGTTGTAGACAATTCGGTTGACCATTGAAGTCTTACCTACACCAACGTCTCCAATTACGAGAACTTTGCAAAAACTCATTTTAATGATTGGGGAATTTTTTACGCTGGAAGATAGGCTTTTATGTGAGGATTTTTGGGTTTTGTTTTGTATTTTGCGATGAGGATGCTTTGATAATGGGAGTTGGCAATAAAAAAAATTTTAGGAAATTTGGTGCGGCTTTTTGGGGTATTAATTTTTTTTTTGATATTTTTTATGAAGTGCTATTTTTTGGATTGGGAAATTGTGAAGTTTAGACAATTTAGATAGTTTGTTGCGTTTTATGTGGATTATTGGATAATATGATGGATATTTTATTGGAAACTAAAAACTTTTATAACATTAAATGATAGTCATCTTAAATTGATTAAGTGGTGAAATTATAATCTTTAAACTTTTGTGCTTTCTTAGAAATAAAACTAGATTTAATGTTTAAGATTATTCTTCGCGAATAGAAAATGCATTTATAAATACAAAAATTACATATTTATGTGTTCTTTTAGCTATATCCAAGTGGTGGCCACTAATCAATTTATTTATTTTTTTGTTTAATTCAATAACTTATTCATCAACAAGTTCCTTTAGAAATATAATGCTAACAAAAAAATACTTAAATATTTATATCAATACCTTTTATCATCTCTAGCATATTGTTATGAATATTTTAATACATAAACTTTTCATTCTCTTTCTGCTTTTTATACCAAAATCAATTAACATCTTACCCTTAAATTGCCAAGCGTATTTTCTTCTAATTTTCACTATTTTTTTGTTATCTTTCAAGACTACTAATAATTCAATAAAATTACAACAATTTTCCTTTACTTCACTCATAGTTAAAATCAAAAATCTCATTTTAACACATAAATCTAATATAAAACATCAAATAATTCCTTTATTCAAAGTCTACTCATAATCATTTATTACTAATTCATATTTTCTTCTAACCATGTAAATGCATTTTTTGCAGTCTGATCATACCCTTTGAAATTAAACTCAAAGTAGTTAATCTTAGTACTAGTATGAATTTCATCTCCTTTTAATAAAAGACTCAACTCGCTACCTTTTCTTCCAGTGACTTCTTTTTTTGTGCCTTTCATATTAAACAATATTAAAAAAGCTGCATCTCGAAGTTCTTCTTCATTTACAAGAAAATGAATATCTTTAATTGATTTCTCATAATTTATAGAGTTTGAATCTATAACATAGATAACTCCTGAGAAAAAAATATTTTTATAGTAAGCGCTCCATAAAGGTTTGAGAATTTCATTCCCACTAACATCCCATATACTAACTATTTTACCAGTTTCTGAATCGTGTAAGCATTTTTCAAAGCGATTGTATCCTTGAGTTGGTTCAAGTTCTTTAAGGCTTTCTCCTATAGCAAGTGTAGTTTTTCCAGTACCCTCATCGCCTACTATAAGCACTTGTGGCATCCTTTTAAGTGGATTTCTTCCCATATATTTAATAATTTATACTAAAGAATACTTGGCTATAATTATTCTGTCTATTTCATTTTAAAAGAATAAATTTTCTATAAGACTTTTTGCATTAAATGTATATATAAACTATTATTTAAATTATATGTCACCATAAAGACAATAATTGCAGATATATAAAGCACTTATAATTATTATAATAAAAAGCATCTTGCTTCTTATGGTAACAATAAGGAGTTTATTTATTATCTCTAAGCACTAAGGTATATTGGAAATATTATTTGTGTTGATTAGCCCTATACAAATATTTCAATGTAAAATAAGCTTGTCTTAAAGGAAAAGTGTTAACCAAAACTTAATTGGTATGCCTTTCAAATTATTACAATAGCCTGCTGGTATTTCAAGAAAAATTCTAAACAGAGAAAATCTTGACTAGTCTATAATCATTCATAATGGATGAGTCTTAGATCTAAAAACATAAAGCTTAGGATACACAAAGGCATGAACTAGAATACAATAAAAGTCTAGTTTGTTTCTTTTTAACATAAAAGTAGTAGTAATTCCTATATTTTTATTCTTTTGGATAATGCCTAAGAAATAGTAACAAAGGGAATTTTATGTATAAAATACTATTTATGATAAAGTTATTTATAATTTAATAGAGTTTGGATGTGTAAACCTTTAAAATACTTATTTTATTTGGTATGATTTAAGCATAATTATATAAATTTTTAGTAATCAGATGACATATTTGTATGCTTGTATTGTATTTTATTAGCAAAAAATATGAGAGATTTATGTTAAACAGAAACTTTATACTTTTTGCTAAGTCCAAAAGATTAGGTTTTTTATTGTTTCTATGATATTGAGTTATGTGATTTTTTTATTATAATTTTGTAGTTAATTATGATTTTAACAACAACAAAAAAGCTTTCAAGTATTTGCAGTTGGTATTTTTTGAAATGCTTGACCTTATTTTATTTTATTTCTATTTAAGTACAGCATGCATATTTAATAGAAATAGATTCAGATATATTTTGGGTTTTAAACTCGAAATTATACCCGCTTGCTATTCTGAGTATGACATAAATTAAATATCTTCTATACATGATTTTACTTAATTTATTAGGACTAAAGCCCGCTAAATTTTATAAGGAATAACTTTAGAAAATAATAAATGCAAAAACTTCAACATAAAAAGTTAAAGAGAAATACATAAGTAAAGTTTAAATTTCCAAGTTGTTTAATTGAAATATATTCAAAAAAACTCATTTTCTATTATACATTAAGAAAGCCATAGATCCTATATCTTATCTCAACCCTCCACAACATGAATTCTCACACAACTATTCCAAATCTATCTATAAAAAGTCTATATGACTAATAAAACTAATTATATTAAACAATAAAATCCCCATTAAATTTCAATATTTTAAACTTATAAACATCGATTCTAGACTAAAAGCAAACAAATTTTCAAATCAAACATTAAAACATCACCACTTTAACAAACCCATTCATAAACAGCCTTTAAATCCTTATTATATATTAAGAAATCATACAATATTCTATTTCTGATAAGAAAATATTAATAAAACCCAATGCTAAATTTCTTACCCAAATAACAATCCATAAGATAACATTATCATATCCTTTTTATCTAAAATTTATTTATGCAATATACGATAAAGTTTAGAAAATTTCTTTATGCAAAAGACAAAATTATTTTAATTTTATTCTATTTGTATGTGATATGTAGAGTTGATTTTCTTTAGGATTTGCTAATATTGGCATCCTTATTCTGATAAAATTCAGAGTTTCAGGATTTTTTTTCTGATAAGGGCTATCACTATAAAAAGTCTTAACATCTTGTAATGATTCTAAATTGATGAAAGCTATTGATTGATTTCTTTGAATAGTATAGAAAGGAGTTTTTTTCCTGTTAAAGCATGCACCCATTATGGAATTTATTTTGATAAATTTTTTACCCATATTTAACTGTAAAGATTATATAAATTCATACTATTATCATGCATAAGAATACTTATAATATATGCATTTATATAATAATAAATGCTAAGTTTTTTTTTTGGTATTTGATTTTTTTAGGATGTTTAGGGATGCTTTTATTATCGGTTTAGTTTTTGTGATAAATTTAAACAATTTTCTTAAGTTTTATTCTTTTTTTGAGTATAATACAACATAAAAAATTTAGATGATTTTTGAAGTTTATGCATAGAGATATTATAGTTTTTAGGATATATTTATGATGAAATTTCATATTTTGAAATATATTAATGCTACTGTTTTATTACGAGCTGCGTTTCTTATAATGCAGAGTGGTGAAAATAAGCAAAACTATATATTTTATGATTTTTTTCTTAGAAGTTTATTGTAAAAATTGATGTTGGGAAATATTATAATTTTTTTTAAAAAAAATTGGGTATTTTTTGTATTGGACTATTATAACATTTTTTCGGGATGGTAAACTAAAATAATTGCTGAGTGGGCACTTGTAAAAGTTGGTTTATAAAATTATTTAACATTTGAAGTAGAATTGCATGATAATTATGATAGGATTATTACTTAAATCTGAGAAACAGAGAAAAGTTTAGTCATAGAAAAATTCTAGAACTAACTTAATATTTTCTAAATCAAGAATAGAATGCAATTAGATTAAAAAAAAAACTTAAAACAGCTTTGTGTGATTAAGTTCTTGAAGAAAAGTAATAAATCATATGATTTATCTTATCTCACTATGCAAAATGTAAATTCATCTAGTTTAATGCCTGAATCTTCAGTGATTCTTTATGGATTTTATGTCCTCCAGTTAGAGAATCAATGTCATAGATATTTAGTGATTTCTTTTCTGCTGTTTCTAAATCTTGAGTAGTTCTTAAAGATCTCTGTGCCATAAGCTGTCTTTCAAATCTCCATCTCGGCGACATGTCAATATTACTTGAAGATATTACCCTTGAGTGAGTAAAATTCTCATTTTCTAACAATCCTTTATTTGGTTGACTAAAGCAGATGCCCATTATAAATCTACCATATAAGCATAAATGCTAATGATCATAATAAGCTTATTTAATGAAATTTTAGAACTGGATTTGAGATTGTAATATGCTTATATTAGAGTGAAGAATAATATAATTTAGGATTTAGCAAAAGCATAGTTTGGTTAAAAATGTTAGCTTGGCACTCATGAAATATAGTGTCTCCCTTAGAAAAATGCTTCTTCATGCTTTATTCTAACTTTTGATTTTATTTTATTATGAATCTCATGATTTTTTTACCTAATTCCTTTTAAAAGTAGAAAATTTCCATTGCTATTTTTTACTATGATATTTTCATGATTTTCTTATGTATTTTACTCTTTCCCATCACATCTAATGATAGCTACAATAGTTAAAAATCATTAGCGCATTTATAATAGCATTAAGGTAAGTTTTTATTTCATTTAAATCATAGAAATACTAAGTTAAAACATTAAAAATATACATGAATTTATCATTTCAATAAATATGAGAATTCTAGTAAGTTTATTATTTCTAATCAATAGCAATACATCATATAATTACTAAACACACAATCTAAAATTTATTAATATAATCATAACCAAATTGAAGTAAAGATTATCTACAACTTATAATTTAGTAAATAGTAGGTAACTTTTACACACTTAGCTTTCTTTTACGGGCTTGATACATAGGGTTTTCTTTTGGGTCCATAAGAACTGGTTCGTTTTCTCCCTTTAATGATAAAGGTTCAACTCCTTGTTTGCAAACCAAATATCTTGAAGTTTTCTTTTCTGACTCTGGATCATTTTTCGTTGAGGATATTGAGTTTTTGTGTGCATTTGGAATTACTTCAATGTTCTTTTTTTTAGCTCCGGCACAGGCTCCCATTATTTATATAATACTCCATTATAGTCAAAATTTGTCAGCTTAATACTAATACAATAATTTCTATACGAAAAAATCAATTATATAAACAAATTTAATATAAAGTATAAGATATAAAAATACTTGTTTCTTAGTTATAAAATATAATTATTCTAAGCATAAAAATTATTATATTTCTTATACAAAAATCTACCTTATAAACTATTTCTAATAATATTTTAACCAATATATTATTACTTTTAACATTAAATATTTCACTAATTTTATATAATTTGTTATAATATATAGCTAAGATGAATAGCACTGAAGAAGATGATAAGAGAATCAAACAGAAACTAGACCACTTGTTTTATAGAGCTTTGTTTTTGGAAAGAGATAAAAAAGAAGTAGCATGGAATGGGCGAGATATGGA
Source organism: Stentor coeruleus (assembly GCA_001970955.1). Lineage (NCBI taxonomy): Eukaryota > Ciliophora > Heterotrichea > Heterotrichida > Stentoridae > Stentor > Stentor coeruleus. The sequence continues at coordinate 38,205 of MPUH01000164.1, read as the reverse complement.
TGAATACTTATTAGAAGAAATTTACCCTGTTTTGCTACCTGGATTAGAAGCTTTAGCTAAAGAAATCGAACTGTGTAAGAATGAAGGGGATAAACGAGATATAAGGATTAGATCTAGGTTTAATCCTCTTCGCTGGTTAGCTCAATATCTTATGAGAAATAACCCTCGCATCCCTTATATAGAAAATGCGGCATATAAAAACAAAACTATGGTTAGAGATGCAAAACTTGCGATTTCAGATATTGAAAAAAGGTCTTAAATAAATATCATTCGCGATTGGTTGTATTTTTATATAATAAATTATCACTAAAACCTACACCTTTAATAAAATCCTCATTTCAACAAAAAGCCTTAAAATTTCCCAAATTATAATCCAAAACCATCTTAATTAATACTCACTAATCTAAATCTACCTACTGCAGCATGTCGCTTTATTCAAAGATCCCGATTTCTGACTTTCTCCTCCAACTTTAATCCCAGCATTATTCGTCAAAGGGTCAATTTCCCCATTAACAATTTTCATCAAAACTTCCTTCCCAGTTCTCAAAAAAGTTTCATTAACATTATAAGCAGTCTTAGCTGATGTTTCCAAATAAATAAGCTTATTTTCTTTAGCGAATTTTTCAGCTTCTTCTCTTGACACAACTCTTTGAGAGTCAAGATCAACTTTATTTGCCACTAAAACAATGACCATATTAGGATTTCCATTATTTTTTGTTTCTTCAAGCCATTTCCCTAGACTTAAAAAAGTATCTCTACGTGTTATATCAAATGTTAATAAAGCTGCTGCTGCACCACGATAATAACCTCTTGTTATACTTCTAAAGCTTTCTTGCCCAGCAGTATCCCAGATCTGTAAATGTATACTTTTGTTTTCTATTTGAACGATTTTAGCACCGAATTCTACACCGATTGTTAGATCATGATCATTACGAAATCTTGAATCTGTGAATTGAAGAAGTAGGCAGCTTTTACCTACACCAGTATCGCCTATGATTATATATTTGAATAAGTAGTTGTAAGACATTTTTTGTAAAATATAATATTTGATTTAGGTTTAGAAAATGTTATTAAGCTTATTTTTTATAGTATTAATAATTTGCAATTTGTTTCTTTTTTCGAAGAACTGGGATTTTTTTACTATTTTTTTGCTGATTTTAACAGCGTTTATAAGACTTGAGTCGTGAGGGATTTTTTCCCTTGTAAACATTATTGATGATGGGTGTAGAACAGGTTTTAATTTTATCCCGTTTTCAGTTATATCATTAGGTTTTTCATCAGTTAGTTTAGTCCTATCTTTAATAGCACTTGAGCTTTGATTGTCACGAAATCTATATTTTTTAAGTGGGGCCATATCTCTAAAAAATCGCAAAGGTTTTGGTGTACTTGGGGCTAGAGACTCAGAGACAATATCGATTGGAGATATAGACTTAGCAGTATTTTGTAAGCGGATTTTTTTATCAGTATCACTTTTTTCAGTTTTTTTCTTGAAAGAAACTTTTTTATCATCATTATCAGATCCTTCAAAATCAGATCCTCCACTATCTGAATCTTCAATATCAAAACCTTCTATCATTTCTCCATCAATATTTTGAAGAGCATCATTAATTGTCCCAATATACTCCTCTTCAAATCTTTCTTGTGTACAGCTTTTTGGTGGTGAGGTTTTACCAGAAAGTTTATAAGTTAAATCATTAAGTTTTTTTTTCAATTCTCGAGGAGATGTAAAAATAAGTAAAGTATTACATAAATCACGGCCAAGTTTTTCAAGTTGAGGGGTTAATAAATGGTCTTGGTTTTTAGGAAAATTTGTGCATCCATAAAATGAAGCTTCTAAAGTAAAACTTGATAGTATATTAAATTCTGTGAAGTTAACAACTCTTGCTGTTGAGATTTTCCCTTTTTCTATTCGGAATTTTGAGTTTTTGAATGAGAAATTATCGTTTTTAAGGCTGAGAACATAAGGGATGAGTCGAATAAAAACATTTTTTTTTATATCAAGAACTTCTTTACCACTATTATAGCACCCATACATAAAAATATCTTTTTTTATTGAATGCCCATGCATGTCACAGTAAAGCAGAACTTCATTTTCTTCAGAGAGGATTTGCAGAGCTTTTTTACTATAATAAATTGTCGGGTGCATTAGTCTATGAGGCTTATTCCAACGACGATTTAAATCAACACCTAATAAAGAACATCTATAATTTCCATAAATAACTCCATCAGGGTTAAGCATTGGGATAATCTTGAAAATAATTTTTTTCCTCAATAAACTCGCATCTTTATAATCAGAGACCAAATAATCAATAAACCCTTTAATCATAAATGAAGAATTAGATTCACCTGGATGAACCCTCGCCGTAACAAAAACCGCTTTTTTATCCTGATGTTTTGTTTTATTAGTTTCATTATTCCTTGATTCCCTTATTCTCATAATCCTTCTTCCTGCTGCTGACTTTTCTAACTTAATCATTTCTTCATCCCAATTAGTATAACTATTTATTTTACTTGTTATTGTAATAATAGGACAACAATTACCAGCAAGTGTCATACAAAGATTATTAACTCTAAGTATCGAAGGATGTTTTTTTTGTAAAGTCTCAACATATTCTAATAAATCGCTATAAGTATATGGGTAAGAATATGCGAAAAAAATTGTATCTTCAGGGTCGTCAAATGTGTAAGCAAAAGTCAATGTGTAAAAGAACTTATTTTCATTTGGCCGCAGATATTGGTTTTTATAATAAGAAACTTCAGTGCATTTTCTTTCCCAAGTCTTATGTCCATTGAGCATTTTTTTCATAGAAAATGTTAGAGGCTTCATGCCATCATTGTAAAGAGACTCGAATTTCATCAGATTTGTTATATAAAATCGTACTTTGTGAGGAGCTTTATAAGGTTTGACTGAAAAGTAATACCATTGTGTATAACCTTGGGTTTCTGTATCGTATTCTAATATTAGACGATATTCATTATCATTGAGTTTTATAGCTTTTTTTAGGTTTCCTGATTCGAATTTGGATGAAAATCTTAAAGTGTCACTTGGTATTACTAAAGTGTAATCTTGTTGGAAATTCTTTTTTGGGCTGTATTGTGAGATGTTTTGAAATTGATGTGTATCTATTTATATTATACCATAGTCAAGTCCTCGTGATTTTTTATTTTTCTTATTTGGAGATATAGTTGATTTTAATTTTATTGCTGGAAGGATAGGCTCATCTGATACTCTTGCGTTTGTGTCGTAAACTAAAATCCCTTCATCTTCGAGTCTGTATAGGATTCTCCGCTTTATTTCATTAGATTCTGTTATTAAGATGCTTTCATCACTTGAGAAATCGTACTCAACAGACATATTGTAATTTTTTTATTAGATGAGATTGTTAGTTTTTACTCCTAAACAACTAATGAAAAGAATATTGTTGGATATAAATACGCCTTCAAAAATCAGAAAAAATTGAAAACTACATGCGACAATTTTTAATTATCTTAATTTTATAGATTCTAGAAGTTATAAACCCTGTTCCAACTCAATAATATTTAATCCTTTAGCTTAAAGTTTTCACAAAAAAACATTCGCAAATTTATCATCTTAATCAAAAAATCTTCCATTCTTATCATAAAATAATTATCTAACATAATAAAAGTCAGCAATTGGTCCACAAGTAATATCACATCGATTTGTCTGATGATTCTCACAAAAGTTAGTATTAAAGAACTTCCACATCACCTGACCTTCAATCTGCGCATAGCAATCCACACATTTATAAGTATGCGATCCTTCAATAGACAAAAACACTGTATACTTTCCATCACTTTTTATCATAACAGGTTCATCAATATTAATCCTATGTATAGATTCTTCTGGATTGAATTTTATAATAACATTACCATTTTGCTTATAAATCATTGGAGAATTGCTACTACTTCCTTGAAGTATCTTAAATTCTTTAATACTAATTTGCCCTCCAGTCTTATAAGGTGTGCAGATTCCAATACCAATAAGCTCAATATCATGATTAACAGAAAAAGTTAATGCATCAATTCTATTCCCTGTATATCGCCATTTAAGTGCTCTTGTTATTGCTGTCCTACGTATTTTCATCTCAGTCGGGATTTTAAGATTAACTTTTATATTTGGTCTTATAATTTTCGACACTACTTCTGGGTCAAGGGATATTCTAAGTTTTGCTTCATTTATATTATCAAAAGGCTTAAAGTTCTGCCTTTCTCTAGTTAAACTTTGGATTTGCTGGATTTTATTTAACACAGAAGCTTCACTTGAAAGACTATCAGCAACTATTCTGCAGTTTTCAATTTCTGTAGTCAAGCTTTCAGTAAGTATTTTATGTTCTTCTTCAGCTTTGATTTTATAAGTTTCATAAGCATTTTGAAGGAATTCAAGAAGATGGTCTTCACGTTGGTTTATAAGGATTTTTGTATGAGAAAATGATGTTATTAAAGATTCATCGCTCATTGCTTTGCTTTCACGAGAAAAATGTGGAGCATCAAAAAGAGAAATGTTTCGACCTATTCGAATGTGATTAATTAAATTCACCCATAAGCAAAGTTCTTTATCAGAATCAACTGTCATGTAATATTCTTCACCGCAAACAACTTTAAAGCAAAAGTCTTTTTCTACTTCTAAGACTGTTGGCACAGCTTCTGTGATTTCAGTGATTTGCAGGTTCATTGTAGTTTTTTGTGATGTATCTTTAGACTTATATGTGCATAAGTTCATTTCACGCATTACGAGCCATCTTCTACGCCATTGTTTTAAGTAGGCAGATTTTTTTTGAACCCATCCTGCCTTGATTATTCGTTCTTCCATAATGATTGATATTTATTAATCATGTAAAATATGTGATTTTTAGATAGAGGATTGAGGATAGATGATTGGATTTTGGTTGAGGAAATTAGAAGATAAAAATTTGGTGTTTAAGATTGTGAGAGATGGAGGAGGATAATTTTTATAGAATATGAATTAGAGAGATTTTCGGAAAATGGTTGAAGCGGCTGAAAAAGTTGGAGGGTTGGGGGATTTGTATGTGGGGTGTTGGTTTGGATAAGGATTTTTAGGGATAGTTGTTTTGGAAAATGAGGTTTAGATAAGGGGATAGTTAATGTTTTTTTGAATTGGAATTATAAAGGGTTAAAAATATTATAGAAAATTTAATGTGAAAGTGAATGCTGGGGATTTTAGTTATATCATGTGAATGGGACTATGGTGTATAATAAACAGTAGTTATAGGAGAATAATAATGAATATTATCAAGATTTATTGTAATCTGTTGCTAAAACTGTAAGAGATTAAAAAAATATTTATTGAGTAGTTTATTTAAAACAGAGCTTGATTTTAAAGTTATTAACAATTATGATAGGTTTTTAGGATGATTCAAATCTTTGATTAAGACTTTAATTTCTTTTGTGTATATGCTGTTATAATTGGATAAATGTAGTTTCACTTATCAGGAATCTTTAATCATACTAATTATTATTATTTTATTAGAGAAATTCAACTAATCCATCATTATCATTTTTTAACTACTCATTATTTCTAATCTTATTTTCATTCTCAAATAGTTTAAAACAAAATAAACTATCAAACTCAAAATTTCTTCTATTTTAATTATAATCACTATACATTATTTATAATAAAAAAATCAATAAGACTAAATACTCAATAATTAAGCTTACTCATTCAACCTCAGTTGTTATAATAACTTTGCAGTCATCCTTATCGATCTTTAGTAATTTTTCAATCTTTTTTCTGCAAATATGGCAATCTTTTCTATCTTCAAGAAGCTTTAAACCACAGTTATAACAAATTCCTGAATGTCCACAAGGCATTAAAACCCCATCAGAATTATTAGAACAGCAAATAAGGCATTCTTTTACTGAGTTGTTGCTTTCATTTTTTTCAGCTTCTTTTTCTGGCTTTTTTTTAATAGTTTTATAGAATGTTGATGAGATTCTTGATAGGAAAAGGGAGGAATTGAAGCTTTTAAAATTCATTTTTAATGATAACACTGGGCTTTGTTGATTTGATTCTCGAGGCTCAGGACTTGGGCTAAAAATGTTCATCACCCATTCACTAAATAAAACTTACATTATTCTTTTATACAAAATCACTATTGAAATACCATAAAGTAGCAAAAAACCACCTAAAATGATACATCCCATAATCAGTACACTTGGAGTATTTCCATCCAAATAATAAGAAAATCCAATAAAAAATATACTCATAGAAAATGAGATTCCAAAGATAGTTAAAAAGAACCATAAAGGGCATAAAATATTAACTTTTTCCTTTACCCATAGCACCAATATAAAAACTATATAAAAAAAAGCAGAAACAAATACCAATGCAATTAACACCCACAAAGGCCAAACTAAATATAGCCAAGACCAGTTTATAACCTTATCAAATCTTAATGATAAGCAAATAAAAGACACTGAACAACACCATTGCACAATAATTTTTATTTTATGTAAACATACTGCATAGTTAGACTGACTTTTATATCTTATAAGTGTAAGATAAATACATGAAACATAAAAAGGAATCCCAGCATAGACAAGTTTTATATAGCAATAGCTTGCTAGGATTAGCATTACAATAAACAATATTTTAAATATTGAATCAATAAATATCAGCTTTTGAAATGTGTAGGTTTTTGATAATTGATAAGATTTTGATACAATTAAAAGCTGATAAAGAAGTAAAATTCCTAATGGCACAGCTAAAGGAAAATCAAGTATTGCCCATAGAATTATGTAATAGCAGCATAAAGAATAAATTATAGCCGAAGGGACTCCATATTTCAAAGAATCTATGATGAATTTTCGGTTTTCTGTTTCTTGACTGCTTTCCATTATATTACCTAAAAATATATTAATTTTGTGATATTTGAATGCTTGTATTTTGATTAGTTCGCGAAATTTTTTGTCAAATTTTTATGTTCCTCACTGAAAAGAAATACAATTTTAAATTTTTTATATATTTGGTTGTCTAGAAAATATAAAACGATTTTAAAATTGCAAAAATGTTTTGAGACAATTTAGTCAGCATATGAGTAAATAGGACATATAAGTATTTTAAAAGTGTATTTAAGTTTTATTTGAAAATTATATTTATGATTAAAATGATGCTATGTTTGTATTGGTATACTATAGAAATATTGTTTATGCAATAAAAAATATTAGGCTCTTTGGTTAGTATGTTTTATATATAGAGGCTAGGCAAATACTTAGATTTATTACTCCTTGATATAAATAAATATTTGTATAAAAATACAATTATAACAATGAAGGCATAGCTCCTTACCCAATTCTTAAACTGATTTTATTATATTTTCAATATTAACCAGCATACAATAAACAATGCACTTTTAAAATTCAGCACTTTTATAGTGAATGTTTATCATATTTCTGATTTTAAAATCAATTTACATAACAAATTTTATGCCAACTTCCAAATATAAAAAAATAGTATTAAAAGCAACATCCAACTTTCCTTAGTAAATAAACTATCATATAATTAATTCACTCTATTTAAACTCCCTTAAACACCAAAATTTCGAAAAATATTATCCACACAACTTCAAAATATCACTTTTCACATAAAAAATTATATAAACTTCTAGTCCCACTGTCGTTCAAATCTTTTTTCAATATTTTTTGCTGTTCTCCTTTACGAAAAATTTTATTTTTTAAAGCATCTGCTTTAGACGACAGTTCTTTTGCTTCCTCTTCAAGTTCTTGTATTCTGGTCTTTAGTTTCTTTGAACTTTTTTTCCAGGTTTTTTGAACTTGTTTTAGTTTTCCTATAAGTTCTTCTTTTCTTTCTTCATACGTACAGCCTAGACCTGCTTTTTTGCGCAGAGCTGAATGTCGATCTTCCAAGTCTTGAATTTTTACTTTGCCTATTTTTATGCAATGAAGATTAACATTGTTTATCTCTTCAAGTTCGGTTATGTTTTGTTTTATTTCTTTTATTTCTTTATATATTTCTTCAATTGCATTTGTTCTTATGCTAAGAAGCGGTAAAAATGGAACCTTGGATATGCCAGATCTCTCGTTTTCTCGAATTTCACTGTTTTTCTTAATATTTATCGGGTTGTTATCGATTGTAAGCATTTCGGTACGAGATTGCACATACTGACGCAGTCTCTGTTTATCTCCATTAGTCCTTGAGCCTTCAGGAGATTTATTTGAGTCTGTATATTTAACACAGGTAAAACTAGGTAAATCTTGGTTAGATAGTTTTTCGTTTTTTGGAGTTGCCTCTTCAAATTTACTTAGATGTCCTTTATCTCTATCACATCGTACAGGCTCTTCAAGGATGAGTATTTCATATAAGTTATCCATTATTACCTAATTATTAATCTAAACCTAGTAATTAAATATCAAAACTATAAAACTAAGTATTTAAACTCTTGAAGAAAAGTTATAAATTTTGTAAAGTTTATATTTAGTTCATAGGTAAGTAATTTTTTATTCTTTATACTTTTATTTTGACTATTATATGTTTGCATATTTAAGATTATAAAATGATTTTTAGGCTGCTGCGGAAATTCTCATCAGAAGAAAGAGTCCGTGCCTGCCTTTATGATCAATTAGCAAAGAATTCAAAAGTTTCATATGCTAAACTAAGTGATCAGTCAAGATTTAAAGATATTGGCTTAAATTCTTTAGATATCATTGAGTTACTTGTTGATATTGAAGAATCTTTACAAGTAGATTTACTTGATGATGAAGTTGTTAACACTGAAACATGTGAAGAAGCAATTAAAGTTTTTTCAAAGCATTTAAATAACAAATTTCTTATCTAATTTTTATCGGATATAAATTTATTTTCTAATTTTGTGTGTACTTTATACTGTTGTGTGGCAATTTGATTTTTTGTTTAATAGAGGAAAAAGTTCTAAAAAAAAAGAAAAGATGCTAGGATTAAGTATTCCTTATGATTTAAAACTAATAAATATAGCAAACTATTTAAAGCTATAAAATAGGCTAAATGCTTTTTCCTAAGTAAAAGTTAGTACTGACTTTAAGAAATTAAATGATTTTTTTTATCAGAGAAAGTTTATAATAAATCCTTTGCATCAATCTATTATCTTAGCCTATGATTGTCGAAATACTAATACCGTTTTTATAAAACAGTATGGATTCAAACAAAAGGCTTCGAATATTTGGTGGAGTAATTACTCTACTTGCCATGGCATACTATGGTTATCAAATCTATTTATATCTTTCGAATTGGTATTCATTAGATGATATTCAAGAAGATACAGCTTGTTATGAGATATTTACTCTTGAGCTATGGTTGCTTTCACAAAATATTATTTGGCTGGCATCTTTAGGTTTTTTAATGATAGTACTTATAATACCAGAGTTTTATAAGCTACTTTTATGCTTCTTATATTTAATGGGTCCGGTATATTTGACTTGGACTTTTGTAGCAATAGGGTATTATAGTTGGTTTTTAGGATGCTGCAATTCTGAGCAAGATAACTGTGTTGATTACTATCCTTATGTAAGTCCTGCAGGTTTTATAGCTCTTATCATTGTATCAGTAGTGTTTTCAGCTCTTATAACTTTATATCTCTTATCTATCATTATTCAGACTCTTTGGGGATACATACGCACAAGATACCAACATTACACGGACTTATATTTTTAATGCTATATAAGCAATTTAATAGCCTAGAATAAAATATTATATTTAAAACATAACCAATCTTGATTTAATAAATACCAAAATATCAATATAAACATCAGCTATTCTAACTACTTCTCATTATTAGCTTATTTGCTATTCGNTTATCAAAATATCAATATAAACATCAGCTATTCTAACTACTTCTCATTATTAGCTTATTTGCTATTCGTAATTTTCCCAAATACAGTAATTAGCTTTGCTTCTAATTGTGACAAAGTCCCAGAGTTATCAACAACTATATCACTTTTTTGTATTTTCTGCTCAATAGGCATTTGACATGCAATTCTTTCTTGAGCTTTCTGAACATTAATAGAATCTCTTTTGCACAACCTTTCAAGCCAAAGATCATTATTTTTCACATAAACAGTAATAATAGGACAGCAAAAATAGGTTAATATTTTAGACTCAAACAACAAAGGTGCATCAAGTACAACATTAGATACACCTTTAATTCTAAATCCAAGAACTCTTTTAATTATCTCAAAAAATATATACGGTTGTATAATCCTATTAAGCTTAGTCCTTGCATTTTTATCTGAAAATATTAAGTTTGCAAGTTTATCTCTATTGAGTTCTCCTGAAGGTGCTAAAATATCTTTACCAAATGCTTTTACTATAGCTCTATATGCCCTTTTATCTGGAGTTACAACTTCTTTTGCTATAGCATCACAGTCTATTATCCCAATATTTTTGAAATTTTCTTTGATGGTATTTATTACAGTACTTTTACCTGATGCTATACCCCCAGTAAGCCCTATCATTTCAAGGTTTCTACCAAGGATATTAGAAATTAATAAGCATGCTGATAGAATATATGTTATTTTTTTGGTAGTTGTGAAATGCTTGAAAATATAACCTTGGGCAAAACCAAGAGTACATAAGATTACTATTGGTAGCAGGGTGTTATTTTTTTTACACCTTTGAGTTGTCAATCCACAAAAGAATGCTATAATGTTTAAGCATATTGATGATGCTATATCCATTTATAATAGATTTATTTTCTTATATAATTATTGTAATTTTATAGTTTTTTGGGTATTGATATTGTTGATTTATAATTGGGTTAATGTTTTATAAATTTAATTGTGTTGTGATTAAAATATGAGTTATTTGTAGTTTATTTGATAATATTGTAGGTTAAGGTTACATTATAATTTTGTGATAGAGAAAGATATATAATTTAACTGCATAATAGATGAATTAGGATTATTGAAGAATATATATTTAAATTCGAGGTTGTAAAAAATAAAATTTCGCCTATTGCAAAACTTTAAGTCAGCAGGGTCAATAATTCTACTAAATTTTATATTTTTGGATAATAAATGGAATTTATTGACTGTCCTGTTTGTACTGAGACTTTTAATCGCAGCAACCGACTACCTTTAGTCCTTATATGTGGACACTCAATCTGTAAAACTTGCACATTAGATCTTATAGAAAACCGAAAAAGCATTATGTGCCCATTAGACCGAAAGTTAGATCCAAGACCTTTAAATCAAATATCCTCAAGCTACACAATCCTAGAACTCATCGAACATGTTTCTGCTATGAACAATAAACTCAAATTCCTAGCTCTAACTCCAACTGAACGGGCAGATATCATAAGCCAAGAAGCTAATGAAAAACTTGAAATGATTGACTCTAGTACCGAAAAACTAGAAGAACGAATAAAAGAAGTCGAGATGATAAAAAAAGATATCAATGGGGAAATTGATGCTGCATTTGGGAAAATTATCTATGCTGTAAAAGAAAGGCAAAATGCATTAAAAAATGAAGTAAATTCTTTAGTTGATGAGAATGTCGAAAGGTATTCTATGATACTTGGAGAAATGGTAGATATTAAACAACGTATTGAAGAGAAAATAGATGAATTAAATGAGAATTCACAAAATGTAGTCTATGAATTACCAGCATATGTGCCTGATGTCCCAGATCAGAGTTTAAAGCTTAAATTTGTTGAGGATAGTGATAAGTTATTGAGTTTGATAAGACATTATGGACGGGTTAGGAATATGACGACTTCAGTACCATTTAATTGTGATCATTTTACCAATATAACATATTGGATGGTACCTCCATGCTGTTATCAGTATTATTGCTGCAATAAATGCCATGATAAAAAAGAATCTCATTCCTGGACTTATGCTAATCGGATGGTGTGTATGTTCTGTGAAAAAGAACAAGATTATAGAAAACTACCAAATCAATGCGAGTTCTGCTCTGCTAAGCATACAGGAGTTATTAGTCGTAATTAATTGCTAATTTACTCAAACTTATCAACTTTTTATGTATTGCATGATGCTCTTTGATAATATTTTTTTTTTGATGTTGCTAACCAAATAGTTGATAATAAAATTTTTAGGTTTTCTTGTTTAAGTTCCATGAAATAATTGTTTCTTCTCCTATGTTATCAGTGATAATGATTATTTTATTCTCGAGTTATTTTTTATTATACATATAATAATAAGTTTTTTGAATTAATTTTTATCTAAAAGTAAATGCTTTACAGTTGAATGCAATGATGGGCATGTGTGACCTACAACATTGCAAGGATTGCCACAAACTAAGCATCCACATTGAAGAATAATCGGCATTCTTGTTGTTTTAAAGCATATTTCGCATGTAAATTGATATCTAGATATAAACCTTGCTCTTAATTGTTCAATTTTTTCGCCACATCCAACACATTTAGCTATATTGCTATCGAAAGTTTGAAAAATACACTTCTGACATAAATTACATTCACCATGTAGCCCTGCAGTTTTTCTAATCCTTTTACAGTTTGTGCATTTTTTCAGTTTCCTTCTTTTAACTTTATTCTTATTTTTACTTTGACTTTTATTCTGAGAATTAAAACATGGGTTTCCAGTATTTGTTGAATAATTTACAGTATTCATAGTCTTTAAATTTCTTGGGGGACTTAAGCTAGGGTTTACTGTTATTTTACTTGGAACAGCTTTTAAAGGTGATATCGAGTTCTGAGAAAGATTCAGCAAATTAGCATCAGCATCAGGGGATTTCGATATAAGTGGAGATAATAAAGAATTTTTTCTTGTTATATAAAAACTCTTGCTATTTACTAAGTTTTTTTTCTCTTGATTTGGTGTAGGACTTAAATATTTCATCATTGGTTTTTGATGTTTTTTACTTAAAAGTTCTCTAGCTTCTAAAAGATTTTTCATGAAACTCCCTAAGGATGGACCTTTTGGCTGAAGCTTTACTATAGCCTCATCTATTTTCATAATAAGATTTAGTTCATCTCTTGTAAATAAACACAAATCTCTTACGATACAACTAAGGATATTTAGACTATCGTAAGGTGTTGTGTATTTAGAATTAGTTTTTATATTTTCTAGGGTATAAAAAGAGTCTGAACAACCTTGAGGATTATATGTTTTTATTAGATTTCCTTGCTCATCATAGCCATCTGCAACATTTTCATTATATGAATAAAGAACACAAACTGAATTATTGTATTTAATAAGTTTTATAACTGGAATTGAAGTATTTTCGGGCTTTGAAGGCAAAATGGTAAACTTGGTATATTTTGTTTGGGTATTAAAAGATATGATTGTAATACCAATTGAGTAGTCGTCGGCAAGGTTTTGTACAGATCCAGGGTTTTCTAAGTCATATTGAATATATTGCGTAAGAAGATTTGATTTAGCAATTTTTTCATCACTATTCTCAGGGAGTAAAAAATCATAGATGTTTTTTAAATTATTTCTTAGTGAAATTTTTTCTTCAGGGGCTATTTTTTTAAGAATATTATCTGAAAATCCATTCCTAAGGGCTGACTCTAAATGTCCAAGCAAAATAGCAGTCTCTTTTGTACAAAAATGCATATTCGAAACATAACATTTACTAAAGTCTGGATTCTGTGGAAATTTTGTATCCTTATAACACACTCGTGAACTATAAGCATGATTGTATTTATAAAGATCAACTAAAGGAGAATAATAAATATCGGCGTTATATGTATTTGTCTCTTCATTAAAAGTAAATGTTTTGCCAATGAAAATACTTAGATGAGTTTCTTTTATTGAGAGACCAGTTTTATCATGCAAGTAAGATAAGGGTATAGTTAACTCTGAATCAAATGATTTTAGTATTGCTTGGTTAGTATGGTTTATTCCTATAAGTTTTGAATGCGGAGTTTTCTTTATGATTTCCATATAAGCTGGATTATAACAGTTGCGCTTAATAAAAAATAGTTTGCAATTACTAACTAAGCATAAAATTTATGGTAAACTTTAAAGATGAGGATGATTAAATAGATAAGAAATGTTTATAGGATAATATCTATAAAGTTTAGATTGATTATTATTAATATATGCTTATTTAGTCCATAATGTGTAATGAGTTTTACAAAGAAAGCCTAAGTTTTATTAAAAATAATCTTCCATTAAAAATTAGCAAGTTAAAATTTGCTTAGGATTTTAATATATTTATAATAAAAGATTATAAACTAAACTGATTTGAAAAACAGCTCAGGTATTTATATTTGATATGCTAATTATTCTAATTTTTTTTAATGATGAAGATGCTAACTAATTCACCCTGCCAAATAGAAAAATAAAATTATGATAAAATAAGTTAAATATTATATATAAACATTATATAGTGCATAACTTTTGAATATCATGCTTCTATGTATGTAGTTTGTAATATTTTAAAATCCTTAGTCTATGAAATTAAATTATTATTATTTAGTTTTAGATACCTTAACACTTTAAACAATTAAACAATATATTAATTTACAATGAATTTTGTAGTGAATTACTTATGCTCTACATGTAATGATGATAATNTAATATATTTATAATAAAAGATTATAAACTAAACTGATTTGAAAAACAGCTCAGGTATTTATATTTGATATGCTAATTATTCTAATTTTTTTTAATGATGAAGATGCTAACTAATTCACCCTGCCAAATAGAAAAATAAAATTATGATAAAATAAGTTAAATATTATATATAAACATTATATAGTGCATAACTTTTGAATATCATGCTTCTATGTATGTAGTTTTAGATACCTTAACACTTTAAACAATTAAACAATATATTAATTTACAATGAATTTTGTAGTGAATTACTTATGCTCTACATGTAATGATGATAATTAATGACATTAAATATTTTAAAAAAGTCACAAATTATTCCTACCTAAACAATAACCATAAAATCTGGTATTCTTACATAATAATAAAAAATTCCTTTACATAACACTCAAAAGTATAAACCCAAAAATATTTAACTCATTATCAATTATTCATTCCATAGTTTTTTATTCATCCTCCCAACTAAATACAAGAATATTTATATAATCATACTTAGTAGCAAAACAAATTTCTAACAGTTTTAAATACTAAACATCTATATTTACTTCAAAAAAAGTAAAACATGTAATCCAGTCATAAAAAAAAGTATTTTATTTATCAAAGCCTACGTCAGCTTTTTAAAAATTCCAATATTTCTATCGAATTTCCAACTCCACACCTAAACTCAATATTCAAGCATAATACAATAATCATACACACTATAAAACTAATTTTAACTTATACAATAAAACCATACATTCTCATTACCCATCATCATACTCCAAATACATCCACTAAACAACTTTTAAACCAACAACAAACCATCATTTCTCTAACCAACCCATCCTCCCAACCCCTTCAAAAAACCCACCAAAATTTCCTTTACTCAACCTCCTTAATTCTCAAGCATTCATCCAAATAAACCCTAAAAAATCTATCCTTACAAATATTTTTAAAGCATTTATATAGAATAATTACCTCAAACCACAACTTTAAACCACCAAATTCTAAAAAGTTTCCATGAAACGGGCGACCCAAAGCCCGAAATCACACAGCACGCATGAACGTGTTTAATTTTCAGATATATAAGATGGACCTAAAGGTTGGAGGAAAATACAGACTAGGTAGGAAAATAGGTCATGGTTCATTCGGTGACATATACTTGGCTGTAAATATCCAAAACAACGAAGAAGTAGCAGTAAAGCTTGAAAAGGTTCGATCAGCTCATCCTCAACTCTTATACGAATCTCGTGTTATAAGAACACTCCAAGGAGGTGTAGGAATCCCAAACATTCACTGGTATGGTGTAGAAGGTGATTATAACGTTATGGTCATGGAGCTTTTGGGTCCTTCCCTTGAAGACCTTTTGCAGTTTTGTAAGCCATGCTTGTCCTTAAAAACAGTCCTCATGCTTGCAGATCAAATGATAGCGAGAATTGAGTATGTTCATTCAAAGAACTTCTTACATAGAGATATAAAGCCTGATAATTTCATCATTGGCTTGGCTCAAAAGGCTCACCAGGTGTATGTGATAGATTTCGGCCTATCGAAAAAGTACAGAGATTCTAAGACAAATCAACATATTCCTTACCGTGAAGGGAAAAGCTTGACTGGAACAGCAAGATATGCTTCGATATTCACGCATTTGGGAATTGAACAATCCCGAAGAGATGATCTTGAAGGTATGGGCTATGTGATGATTTATTTGCTTAAAGGATTATTACCTTGGCAAGGACTTAAAGGAGATACGAAAAAAGAAAAGTATCAAAATATTACAGATAAAAAAACAAGTACTCCTGTTGAATTGTTATGTAGCGATTTGCCTATTGAGTTTGCTAATTATATCAACTATTCAAAAGCGTTGAGATTTGAAGATAGACCTGATTATGCTTTGCTTAGAAGGAATTTTAAGGATTTGTTTGGAAGACTTGGCATGGCGTTGGACTATATGTATGATTGGTGCTTGATTAAACAAACTGAACAGGAAAAGAAAAAGACTGAAGCGAGTCAAGATAGACATGTAGAGGAATATAAGCAACCAAGACCTAGACCCACACAGAAGCAAGGTGTGAATCCTGGACCTAAAATTGTGACTATTCCTAGTAGGGCATTAAAATAATATAAATTATACGTATATGGAGAGATATGAAAAATAAAGGTTAAAGGATTTGATTGTGGAGTTTGTGTTGAAGGTTGGTTTAGAATTTAAGTAGAAAGGAGAATTTGTAAGATATTGGTGTTTTGGGTTTTATTTGGAGGTAGAAAGTGGCTTTGAGAGGGAATGTGCTTTGTTGATTTTTAGATTAAAGTGATTTGATAATAAAATATGGTGGGTAGGAAAAATGATTGATTAGAGGTTAGGGTTTAGTGAGTTTAGTGAGTATAGTGTTGTTTTTTTTATGATGTGTTAGAATTTAGATAGATATTTGATTGGGATAATTGATGTAGTATTTTATGAAAGAATATTTTAATTATTTTTTCTTAGTATTGCTTGATTAGTCTCTTAGGTGTTCTTAGAACTACTTTAGTAAATTTAAAATTATCAAATATTTTCCATCAAAGTAGATAGATGAGATTACTATAGATTAACGAAATTATAAGATTTATTCTAATGGAATTTTACCTTCGATAGCTTTAACTAACATCATACAAAAATTTCCAAATACAAAATTTTGGAAAGTTGAAGCATATAAAAATTATAAAAAATTAAAAAAAACTTGCCTAAACTTCTTAGCCACATCATCTTCACTTGTCATTCTTTTAAACCTATCTCTATCAAATATCTTTAAAGTTTTTTTTTTATCTATTTCTCTTTCTGATTTATAACCCAATCCATTCTGCCAACTATTTCCTGCTTTATGAGATCTGGTAGTTAGTTGTCTGGTAGATTTGTTAGGTTTTATCTCATAAGATTCAAATAAAGTATTTTTAGTTTTTATACTCGGAACTTTAGGAGTAAAGAATTCAGGAAGTACTTGAGTGTTTTGCTTTGAAAAATCAGGTGAACAAAGATGCAACTTTGTTTCTCCAAAATGTCGCTTTCTGTCCTGAAGAATCTTGAAAACTGAATTCTTTTGCATTATATTTTCTGTGATAAACTTTTTGCTGTTTGGAGAGTCGTAATCTAGTATTTTTTTTACTGCTTCAATTGATTCTTTTCTGATATGCTTATAAACTGTTGACAGCCTTTTTTTCTTTTTAGTGCTTGCTTGGGTATTTGATGAAAAAGCATATTGAAACTGCATAGACAATTTTTTTAACGATATAGAGTTGAACTTTCGATTATACACAGACTCATCTAAGGTTTTATGCATTCGATCTAAGTTACTTAGAACTTTTTGTAATTTCCTGTATTGCTTTTTGTTGGTTTGTGAGCCACAACTATTATCATTGTTCATTAAAATTATTATATTTCGAATGCTATTATCTTAGTAATATGCACAAGGAAAGTGATTATAGTATCGCATGAAATATTAGAGAAAATAGAAAATTTTATGAAATACATTTCTAAATTATATAAGACAGAAATAGTTAATGCTTTAAAAGTTATTCTTATTATGATTTGATTTTACTGTGTTTTATCCTATCTATTGGGTATTATGCAGACAGTATTTAATTATATTTTGATATCACTTGAAAGGCAAAATAAAATTATTATTATGATATTTGATTTATATATAATGCATTGAATTATTTCATAAATAAAGTAAAATATTTACACTATATCTAAAAATTAGCTTAAACGTTATTTCTGATAATTTCAGAATCTTTAAGGTTTGTTTTTATTAGCCACATAAATAAATTCTAATAAATACCTCACTTCTTTTAGTTATCAGGAATTTTTACCTTTTTATTAGTAATAAAATACTCTTTATTAGTATTATGTTCAAATTACCAGCTAAAATGGTTATTAAAATTTCAAAATGAATCGCAGAAGAGTCAATTCATCTATATCAGAGTTTAAAAGCTTGTCTCCAAGGCCTGAGAGCCATGCTTCAACAGTCAAATTCGCAAAGCTTCCACATATCACTTCAACACAAAGACTTTCTCATAAGTACTTTTTAGCTGCATCAGACTCACTTTCTACTTATTTTCCTTCTGAATCAAAGCGTAAAGTAACAGTATTAGATGTTCCTTTCCAAACAGAAGAAGATGCATCTTCACCACATCAATTTAAAACAGAACTACAAGTTCTTGATATCAGAAAAAGCAATTATCAATCCGTACTTGAAAGCTCTTCACCAAGAAATACAGATGAAGTATCTAGTTTACAAAACGAAATAACTATTCATAAAGCTCAATTAAAATCATCAGTATATTTTATCTAGGCAAAAAGAATAAATATCTTAGAAAAAACTTTAAAAGATATTGGAAAAAGCCTTGTAACCATACCTGAAGAAAATGAAAATCAGCCAAGATTAAGTATTAATGGGGATATTTTAGATTTAGATATCAATTGTGAGGACTATTTGAAAATTATCGAGAATGTCAGTAACTTGAAAAAAGAGCTTGAAAATACCAAAGAAGAACTTTTGAAAAAAGAGCACAGCGAGAAAGAAATCATAAAAGAAAAAAATGATATTTATAATGTTTTAACCCAAGAAAACACAAAAATCAAAGACTCTTTTCAATCATTGACAACAAAAAATTGTAAACTCAAGCTTTCTAAAACCAAATTACAAGAAGAGTTATTTGAAGTAAAAAAAAAGCATCAAGAAGAATTCTTACGATCTGAACAATCTTTGCAAACCCTAACAGAAAAACTGCATATGCAAAATACTGAAATACAAACACAAAAAGAAGCAATCAATCGTGTAGAACATCAAAAAAAGCGTTTAAACAACGACTTAGATGCTTTAGAAACTGAAAATACCCGAATAAGAAATGAATACATAAAAACTGAAGTCCAGCTTGAAAACTTAAAGATTAAATACCAAAATATTATGGACACCTTTACCGAAGTTCAAAGCAAAGCTAAAAAACATGATGAAATTGTAGAAGAAATTGATCAAAAAAACAAACTTATTGAACTTCTAACAACAGCAATTTCAAGCCATGATATTACTGTAGAAAAACTCCAAAAGCAAATAGAACAATTAAAACAATCACTTGAGTCACAAAGACAACAATTTATACAGAAAGAAAAAGTTTATGAAAAGACTATCAAAGAACTAACAGAACAGATAAATTCAGAAAAAATCAGCAAACAAGTTAAGACAGCAGAAGCTATAAAACTTAAAAAACAACTTACATTAAGAGAAAATGATGATACTTTAATTAATGTGTCTAAAGAAGAAATTTTAAGATATAAAACACGTCTAGTTGAAGCTGAAACAAAAACTGCACATATGGCTATTGAATTAGACCGTATGGCAAAAACAGAAAGTTATTATAAAGATACGATAAGGAGTAAAAATGAAATAATATTACAACTTGAAACTCGCTTTGAAAATACAGAGTTTGCAATGAAAAATGAAAAAAATGATATTGCTGAGAAGGATAAAATGCTTCAAGAAGCTGTTGAATCTTTGAGAAAATGTTTTTTATGCCATAAATGTAAGTTAAATATTGGATGTAAGGTTCTTATACCATGTACTCATCTAGCATGTGATGTTTGTATGCCGAATAATGATATATGTGTTATCTGTCAAGAAAGAATTTTATTTAGTTCAGCTGGCGGCTTTTTAAATTTGCTAAATTCATTATGCAATAGGTTGGACCGTATTATATAATTATTCAATTATTATAAGAAAACTAATATTAGTTTAAGAGTTATTAGATAATTTTGATATATAAAAATAAATATTGTAAACTAGAAATTTACAAAAAAAACGATGATTTGTTATAGAAATTATAAAGTAAAGGTAAATTATAAATAAGAGTTTGAATGTAGGATTTTTATCTAAATGGTATGATAAATTATTTTCAAAAATAATAATGAATTTGATGATCTAAGAGATTTTAACTATAAAATCAGACCTAGGATCAAAGGAAAAATAGTTAAAAGTCCCCTAATAAATAACATTATAAGATAAACTCCTACTTTTATTGCCTTTTTACCTAATTTTTTAATACAAAGTTTAAACCGAGCCTAGAAGGATAAGCGTAAAAGAATACAAAATTCTTGTTTTCCCGCTATTGGCCGCCCCAATAAGTATAACTGAAAATTTGGTTGTAAAGCTTAAAGTATTCATTATTAACTGTTTACATGATATTGCGTATTTGCTGAAGTCTTAAATAAAAATTAATATATTTTTTCACATTTTTCATAGCATAAGTAAGCATTATACATCATCTTTTAACTCTAACCTTATCAAACTTACAATATAAAGCCTTATCCTAACGAAATCACGCTAAAAAAACACATTATAAATTTAATTATATTACAAATTTGTTATAGAGCATATAACATTTAACACACGTAAATATGAAATTTGGGAATAAACTCAGAAGATCTGGAAATAAGTCTATGATACAGGATTGCTTAAATCTTTCTGAAAGCAGAGAAAAAATCCAATTAAATAAGTCAAAGCTTTCTAAAAATCTCGATTTATATCCACCTCGAAACAACCAGCAAACATTCCCTAAATTAGGAAAGAAGTTTCAAAAAGCTTTACCTCTACAACCAATAAAGCCTATACATATATTATATGCTCCAGCACAAATCCCTCGCACACCAGAGGATCTACTTCAAAAAATCCTTTCAAGAAATAAAAAACCATCCCCTAAGTTTGGTGACATGAAAAAAAAGTTTAATCAAACCTATAGACTTCATAAAAAAGATATTAAAAGTCAAGATGATAAAATGATTTTGCGTATCCAAGAGATTACTGAAACTAGACCAAAATCAGTTTTGTTTAAAAAAAAGATTAGCTGCATAATGCAAACTGATGATCTCTAATATTATTTTGCAATTAACTTATGCATTAGCAAAGTTAAATTAATGTTTTAAGATGTTTTTATGTTGATTTTATAGTTTTTAAACACTAGTTAACTTATGAATAGTTTTCTGGATGATAAAGTTATAGAAGCTTAGTTAATGGTTATTTAAAATATCATATTTTTGTTATAGCATATTCAATTTGTTTTTACTATTTAATACATTTTGGATTTTTAAGTCATATAACAAAACTAGCATTGCCTTGGATATATATTTTCCTTAAAAAATATTTTCTTTAAACTGAAAAGACCATAATTTATTACAAAACAATTCTCAAGCCTTAAAGTAAAACCATTACCAATCAAGCCAAAAAAAATCCTCCTACATCATGCTTTAAAAATTTGCCTACAAAACCTATAAAAATATAAATCTGAGAATCACTAATTTTCTTCTTCTTCTTCTTTAGCCTTCTCCTCAATTTTTTCAGGAATTTTCTCTTCTTCAATTTTTAAATTTTGTTTTATTTCAGGCTCCTCGACTTCATCTTCCCTCTTAACCCCCTCATCATAATCTTCCTTAACCACTTCTTCTTCTTTCTTCTCCTCTTCTTCACAAACCTTTTCTTCAACATCATCTACTATCTGCAAATCAACCCCTTTATTTTCCTCCTCTTCTTCTTGAACATTTTCATCACGATGATATTCTTCAAATGCATCCTCATCATCTTGAAACAATCCAGCATCAGTTTCAAACAATGCTCTTCCAGTAATACCTTTTAAATGTTTTCGACTTTCCTGTTTATCCGCATCTCTTTTTCTATTATTTTCTTCTATCCATTTCATAAACTCTTCAAAAGTCACAGCCTTCAACCCAATTGGCATTTTTTTCCTTTCATTATCAATTTCTTCTTCAAATGGAATTTTATCTTCATCATCTAAGATTTCTTTAACTACATCTTTGTTTATAATATATCCTTCAGGTAAAGCATGTCTATATANCTTTAACTACATCTTTGTTTATAATATATCCTTCAGGTAAAGCATGTCTATATATGCATTCTTCTCCATTTGGGCATTTCCAAAACCATCCCATTTTATCAGCTTCTACTGCATCTAGAAAGAACTGACAGGTTATATCAGAAGTTGTGGATCTTGGATCATGATATAAATCAAACTTTTCTTGTTTGGCTGGAAGGGAAGAAAGATCATGCAAGAATTTACACTTATCCCCTTTCTTGCACATTCCTTGCTTATAATAGCTGCAAATGATAGTTTTTGAATCTTGTCCTTTAGGTAAGTCGATAACACTTTTAAAGAGAGAAGCGAGTAAGGCTTGGTCAGCTAAAGCTTTCTTTTTTTCTTCTTTCTGACCAAGTTGTGCGGCTAATTTTGCTTGCTCACCACCTTTTGGCACACCTTTGACTTGCTGCTGAACACCTTTTATGTATTTTTGCACAGAAGCGGATTTGTTTTTGTTCTTGAGTCCGAAAGTTTTGTCTTCGATGATTTTTTCTTTCACCTTGTTCTCAGCTTTCTTACTCTTTTCTTGCGGAGCTTTCTTACCTCCCATATTTATATGGTTTAGGGGATATAGCGTATTTTTAATAGGAAAGTAAATTAAAACAGAAAATGTTTTTTGTTTTTTTAGTTGAAAAAGAGGATTAAAACTTTGATTTGAGTTAATATATTTGATAGTGGTTAGAAAAGGAATGAGATATTTTAGAATTACTGATGAATTTGGTTTAAAGGAATAGATAATATTAAATGATTCAATTTGATTTTAAGATTAGTATAATTTATGTGATAATATTATCCAAACGTTTATATAGTAATAAATTAATTATGGTAATGAAGGTGAATTAATATTTTTTGAATTATTCTAAGCTGCTAAAAGACTGAATTATTTATAAATTATGATGATAGTGATAAAAATTTACTTACAAAATTGTATTAGTAATTATTATTTTTATATTTCATATTATTGCTAATACTTTAATGGTAATCATGGCCATATTTAACCTATCTTTGTGTATTCAATTATTGCTATCATAATGATAACTCATTTTATTATCTTCCATTTTTTTATTCCAGTACTATGAACCTTGTGAATTTATACAAAATAATTTTCAAACTTTATTATAACACTATTTACTGAAAAAGTCTTATCCTATTTCTTGTTATTTCTCAACTCAAATAGTCTTATAATCAAATCATTATAGTTTTGATATTGATGATAATCCTAACACCACAATTTGATTATCACTTGATATTGAAACAGCTAAGTAACCTTTGATTTTATTATTTTTTTGCCATGCATTTATATTAGAAATATAATCTCCAAAGTATTAGGTATTCTATACTTTTACAGTATTATTCAAAGGTCAAGAAATCGTGGGGTTGTCGTTTTTTATTGCAAGACTATTTACAGCAGAAGTGAGGCATTGAATAACTGCTTTTTTTATTCTAAAAGTTTAAATCCTCATAGTTTTATTTGAGAACCCTGATATTACAAGCTGATTATCTCTTTTTAATGAAATATTATTTACATAATAAGTATGACTTTTAATTATTATTTCTTATTGGTTCAAAATAAGGTTGAATACTCTTGTAATATAGTCTATGATTCTGAAATCATATGATGATTATTAGTTATTGCAATACCTGTTTATATAAAAAGTGGAAACTATCCTTCATAGTCTTGATCAAAGAAAAAATACCTATTAATAGAAATTTAGATTTATAAATTCTTTTTTATATCTAGATAAACTAGAAATATTACTTTTATATTATTAGAAACTGAAAATGAAAGATAATAAAAAATATTCCCCAGAGACAACCTAATCGATTTTGCCTTATTGATTAGTGATAAGAGAAAGCCAATCATGAAATTGATAATAGAACAATTTGAAGTATTAGCTCAGTCAAATTTAAAAACAATATACTAGACAAAGCACACTATTTCAATATATATAACCGCAAACCTTCAATTTCAAATACTCCTAAAATATCTCATATCAATCCAAATCAATAAAAAACCAAAATTTTATAAGATTTCTAGCCCACCTAATCTTCTAATCCTACATCTTTTTTTCACCCAACTATTCCACAATCCAACTTTCTTCCACAATCTCCAATCCTTCCTCGAAATCCCTATAAAATCCTTCTTTTCAACACCTAATCCTATCAAAACTTCTAAATCTCTCACAAAAGCCATCAAAATCTTTCTCCTCCCTTTATCAAAACCATCTCCTAAGTTACTTTTCCGAAAATCCTCCCTCTATAATCTTCAAACAAATTCCACTCATCACATCCAGCCTAAAAAATCAAATTTCTTCTATGCATCTACTATGGTCCATATTTATTGGCAGAAATGAGACAAATCCTAAAGACTGACAAAGTTAAAGTACCTGAAGGCATCACTGTCACATCTCATGCCAGAACAGTCACAGTTGTTGGTCCTCGAGGAAAACTTTCAAAAACATTCAAGCATGTTCCTGTAGACATTCAAATCCTCGACGGGGGGAAAATTGTAAAAATCGACAGCTGGTTTGCTAATAAAAAACAAGCAGCATGTGTTAAAAGTGTCTTATCAGCAATTGAGAATTTATTCACAGGGGTTCTTAAAGGTTATGAGTATCATATGAGATTAGTTTATGCTCATTTTCCTATTAATGTTAATATCCCAGGAGATAAAGCATCGATTGAGATTAGAAACTTTATTGGAGAGAGAAGAGTTAGGAAAATCAAAATGCTTGAAGGTGTTAATATTGAAAAAAGTGATGCTATGAAAGATGAATTGATACTTAAAGGAAATGATTTAGAATTGGTTTCGCTTTCGGCTGCACTTATACAACAGTCTTGTGCTGCTAAGAAAAAAGATGTGAGAAAGTTCTTGGATGGCATTTATGTTAGTGAAAGAACTAATGTAGTTAAGGAGTAGATAGTTTATTAGAAATTATGGGTTTTTGAAGGAGTGGTTAAGAGAATTTGGTTTTATGAAGATTTTGTGATGAGAATCAAGTGAAGATAGTGAGAAAATGTTTTTTGTATGGTAATTAGGATGATTTTTATATTTTTAAAAATTTGATATAGTAAATATAAAGATATGAAACTTTTTTTATATGAGTTTATTGTAAGGGTTATAATAAAAACGTTTCTTTACATGAAAATCTGTTTTTTACCTTACTTAAAATCAGCCTATTTTACTTTTGGAGTGTATTGGATATGTAATATTTGGATATATACGATTGAAAATGCTCTTTACATAGGGTATAATAAATGGCGAGACCTGGAAAAGCACCGAAAAAGGCGAAAAAGCTAACCAAAGGGCATGCCGTGACTAAACTAGCGAAAGTGTCAAAAACTTCCTATAGAAAAGGCCGGCTTTCCAAAAGAACAGCTCTTGTTCGTTCAGTTATCCGTGAAGTGACAGGATTCGCCCCATACGAAAGAAAAGTCATTGAGCTTCTCCAAGCTGGTAGTACCAAAGATGAAAAGAAAGCTTTGAAAGTTGCTAAAAAACGCCTTGGAACCCATAAGAGAGGTATAAACAAACGTGAATACATGAGAATGATTATGCAAAAGATGAGGCACAAGAACTAAACCTTATTAACTTATTTCTTTCTTTAGTATTATGAAATATATTTGAAAAGATATTATAATAGATATAGTATTTGATATTGTATTAAGGGTTTTGCTTTTTAAGGTTTATATAATATGAATATTAGAATTTATTATATAAGAGAGGATAGAGAATTTTTATATGAAAAATTTGATAGATTTGAAGATAATTTGGAAGAATGAGATTTTAGGGAATGTGCTTTTGGATAGAGATAGTTGTTAAGATAGAAATTTATTAGATATGGTTATAGAGGAGAAAAGGAAATAGGATTTTTTTGGTGAAGGGCTTTGTGGATGTGGCAAGAGGCTATTGGGTTTAAAGGGTGAAGGTAGTAGAAAAGAATGATATGTGCATGGCTGAAAAGATTTTTTAATTAGTAGAGAAATATATGATGGATGTTTAGGTAGAATTTTTGGATATTAATACTGGAGATTAGGAATATTTTATTTTTATATTTAATGCTATTTATCTAACAAAATATCTTTGAATCATTATAATATAAAATCAAATCTAAAACAACAAAATAATGTTGTAACAAAGTTATGTTTTAAAAGCCCACATACTCATCTTTACTTAAAATAAACCAAATACAATTATAAATTATCACCCTAAACACTTTATGCAAGTTTGCAATTTATGGGAAATATTAATTTTATAGGATATAAGGATATTTGAATGTAGAATGGGTGTTAAATCGAGTATGGGTTTTAAGATATATTAGAGTTCATAAAAAAAAAATTTTAAGCGAGTGTTAGAGTTCATGATTTGAAATGATTATTTTTTAGGAAGTGCAAATTCTGTAACTATCAATAAAATCTAAATGCAGCATTACAATATTAGCATTATAATTAAAAAATTATTAGTATAAAGATAGAGATTTTATAAGCAATAAATAGAAATCTTCATGTACATTTAGTTTAAAAATTATAAACCAAATAATAAACTATATGCACTGTCTTCTTATAATATCAAAATTACTTCAAAAAAAAAAATCAAAATCAAAACCTAAAAATTCTAATCCTAACACCCACCTTCCTTCAAAATAAAAAAGTCATAAAACCAACTAATCAATAATCCCATTTCTATTCTCTACTATTAACTTATCTTGATATTTCTAAATATGTTATTTTTAAGCTTTTTCTTCTACCTTGCTTATGGAATTCTCCACATAAACCAAACCTACTACCTAACAAAAACCCCAAGCGAGCACAAATTCCAACTAAAAAAAGCAAAAAACACTGAGAATATGCTTTTTATGATAAGTTTTGACAAATACCCAAGTTTTGAATTTCTCTCAGATCTTAATGACTGGAGTCGCTCTGCTGATTATTATGATGTTCTTGGATGGATAACAAATAGTGATACTTTGTTAATAAGTATTCCAGGTGATAAATCAGGGATAGTATATGCTGCTGTATATACAGAAGACAAAAATCCTTTTGTACAAATAGAAGAAAGTGTTAAATCCCCTTCTTTATGTTTATTTGTATGTAAAAACGGTGGAATTTGCAGCAATAATAAGTGTGTTTGTAGTCAAGATTATGGAGGAGATGACTGTAGCATTAAAATGAATAACGAAAAGGATCTTATAGAATTTCAAGTAAAGTCAATGGAATGGGCGTTTTATAAAGTGAAAATTGATAAGGAAATTCTTGTTAAGGCTAGAGCTTTATCTGATGATAAGTACAGAATATTCATATCCTCAGAATACACAGGAAATGAAATCCCTACAATGCTTAACAGCAAAAGTTATTATTTTCCTCAGACAGAATCCTCTTTTTCTTTTACATATAAAGACTCAAAAACCAAATTTATTATCATGAGTATTTATTGTTATGCTCCAAATCAATGCGCAGGAAATATAAATCTTATAGAAAATTCATCAAAAAACATGATTTGGGTAATTATTTTTTGTGTTATAGTAGGTTCATTTGTTATTATCAGTATACCTATAGGATTTCTATATTGTAAAAGAGCTCGGGCAATTAGGAAAATCAAAATTGATAATATAAACAAAGAACAAATGGAAAATATGTTCCCAAATTCTATTTATGATAAAAACAAATTAGATGTCTGTTCGATATGTTTTGAGATTATGTATGATAAACCTTGTCGTGAATTGTGCTGTTCACATATTTATCATGTTGATTGTATAGACCAATGGGCTTCTTCCAACCCTGCTTGTCCAGTATGTAAACAAGGTATGATATTAGAGTATTTTGAAACTAAAAGACAAAAGGAGACGGAAAAACTCAATACTGAACAAAATCAGGATGTGAATTAAGTTGTTTTGAGTTTTGTATTAAATAACTATATTTTATTATATATTGTTACGGAAATATTATAAATGTTAGATGTGATATTTATTAGTTTGTGAGGGATTTATTAGTGAAAAAATCTAAGAATTTTTATGACTAAAAAACTGAGTTGCATGATGATTTGATATGTTTGAGATATATAAAATTAGGTATTATAATAATATTATGTAAACTTGTATAGTAAAAATATACAATAATCTCAAACCTAAATCCACAACAAAATTTGTATGAAAATACATAAACTTATCTTTTAGTTTTTATAAGAAAACATAAACATCTCACTTATATCTTAATAAATATCCTTATAATATAACCCCTTATTCAATCTTCCTATGCTTTCCTTTATATCCTTTAAAATATTTTTTCTCTCACATATTCAAAACCTAAAAACAAAAAAATACTCTTAATCACATCACATAATCACTCTAACATCAAAAACCTTTTTATCCATCTCAATACCATAAAATCTTCAAATAATATCTATTTTAAATTCTCCATATACCTTTTTTTCTCTAAAATAAAAACACTAAAAATCATGTAAATCCAACCTTATCACTTTTTCTATCATAAAATTCCTTTAATCCTTCTTAAAACTTTATCTATTTAAATTCTCCATATACCTTTTTTTCTCTAAAATAAAAACACTAAAAATCATGTAAATCCAACTTTATCACTTTTTCTATCATAAAATTCCTTTAATCCTTCTTAAAACTTTATCCAAAAAACCCATGCTAATTTTATATCTTAAAATTTTGCCAATCTACTAAAAATGCTAATTCTAGAATTTTCTATATAATATAAAAGTGGAAAAATGAAGTCAAATTTAAAAATATGAACAGAGAAATTAGTATTGGAATTGATTTAGGGACAACTTATAGTTGTGTTGGTGTTTGGAGGAATAATCGAGTTGAAATTATACCTAATGATCAAGGGAATAGAACAACACCTTCTTATGTAGCTTTTTCTAATAATGAAAGATTTGTTGGAGAAGCTGCTAGGAATCAAGTTGCCAGAAACCCTGAGAATACTATTTTTGATGCTAAAAGACTCATAGGAAGAAAATTCGATGACCCTCTTGTTCAACGGGATATGAAACTTTGGCCTTTTAAAGTAATTTGTGCTGAAGATGGAAAGCCTCAGATACTAATAAAACATAAAGGTGAGGAAAAGAAATTCTATGCTGAGGAAATTTCTTCAATGGTCTTAGCTAAAATGAAAGAAATTGCAGAGTCATATTTAGGTCAACGAGTAAAAAATGCTGTAATTACAGTTCCTGCATATTTTACAGATGCACAAAGAAAGGCAACAAGAGATGCTGGGATAATATCAGGATTAGATGTTAAAAGGATATTAAATGAACCTACTGCAGCTGCAATTGCTTATGGGCTTGATAAGAGAACTCGTGGTGAAATGAACGTTATGATAATTGATTTAGGCGGGGGAACTTTTGATGTATCACTTTTGAGTATTGAAGATGGAGTTTTTGAAGTTTTAGCTACAGCTGGCAATACGCATTTAGGAGGTGAGGATTTCGACAACCGCTTAGTTGAATACTGCGCTGAAGATTTTTTAAAAAAATCCAACATCAACATAATGTCAAACCCTCGTGCCTTACGTCGTTTACGTTCAGCTTGCGAGCGGGCAAAGCGTACATTATCTTCAACTCATCAAGCTTCAATAGAAATAGAATCATTATCTGAAGGTGAGGATTATTTTACAACAATAACCCGTTCCAAATTTGAAGAGCTCAACATAGACTATTTCCAAGCATGTTTAAATCCTTTAAAAGCAGTATTACAAGATGCTGAAATGAATATTAATCAAATTCATGAAATAGTTCTTGTTGGTGGATCAACAAGAATACCAAAAATCCAAGAGCTTATAAAAATGTTTTTTAAAGGAAGGGAACCATGTAGATCTATAAACCCAGATGAAGCTGTAGCATATGGTGCTGCAGTACAAGCTGCAGTATTAGCTGGTGAAGAACATGAAAGTGTAAGAAATATGATATTATTAGATGTTGTACCTTTAAGTTTAGGTATTGAGACTGCAGGAGGGATTATGACTAAACTTGTTCAGAGAAATACAAAAATACCAGTTAGTAAGTCTCAGATTTTTACAACATATAATGATGGGCAAAGAACTGTTTGTATACAAGTATTTGAAGGAGAAAGGCCAATGACTTGTGACTGTAATTTATTAGGCAAATTTACTCTTGAAGGTATACCAATAGCTCCACGTGGTGTTCCACAGATTGAAGTGACATTTGAAGTTGACTCAAATGGGATTATGAATGTTACGGCTGTTGATAAAGCAACATTAAAATGCAATCATATTAGTATAACTGGAGATAGGTCTAGGTTTACTGTAGAGGATATACAAAGGATGCTTATAGAGGCTGAGTTATTTCGAGCACAGGATTTGCAATTAAAAGAAAGGATGGAAGCTAGAAATAAGCTGGAGTCTATTATTTATAATATAAATTTTACGATTAGACAGAGTGATTTTGTGGAACATGCATCGGATGAAGAAAAAAAACAGGTTCAAGATGCGGTTGATGAATGCAAGAGATGGTTGGATGAACATCATGAAGCTGAAACTCAGGAGTTTAATGATAAAATTGCGTTCCTTGAAAGGGTTTGTAATGGGGTTGTTAAACGTATACAAGAAAGTCATGGGGCTAGTTTTATACCATCATTATGAATAATTAATCAAAATTAGTAAGATATTTATCATATAGTCTTCTTTTTAACATATTATATTACATAAACTGAAAAAAACATTTAAATTTGTTTCCCACTGCTGGAAGGTATAAATGATTTTACAGATTCATCTTTTCTCCCAATGCAACTTCTTTCTATATTTTTAATTATACCAATTTGCCCATCTATAAGAATATAACAGCTTTTGCATACTTTTGTAAGCTTGCAAAAACCTTCAATTCCATAGTCTGTGACCAAAATGCATTTTTTGCATATATTTTTCCCACAATTTCTACAATGATGACGTCTTTTTGCTATACTAAATGCTTTAGAACATAATTGGCAAACTGGAGATATAGACCAAGTTGGGATTTTTGAGTTCATAAGTATTGTCGATGTGTCAAGAAATTGGCGTAAATTCAATGCTTGGATTTTCCAGATCTTTTTCTCAGATATTAAACATAAAACTAACTCTTTGTTTCGGTGATTTTGATGAAAGATTAGAAAATCACAATCGATATTATGGATTTCAATATTGTGGTTCTGGTGGCATTCGATTTTGGCTTGATGGATTTTGATTTTAACTTTTTCCCATGCATCGTCGTCGTCTTTGGTTTGAAAGGTGTTGAAATCATAGATTTTTCTCATAAACAGTCCTTCGAAGTTATCGAGTTTGGACTTTTCTGCTTTTAGGAGGTCTTTAGGTAGTTTAGCTCCCATATTATTAGAATATCCTGTTAATTGTAATGTTAAATTTTTTTTTTGGAAGATAAATTGTGTTAGTTTTTGTGGTTTAAATAAGGAATGTGTGTTTTTTTAACACCCATTTTGATTGGACCGAGATATATTCTTTTCACAAAAAGAGACTTAATCTCCTACTAACCCATCCCAAAATCATCCTATAATATTTGCACCCAATTTTAAGCA
Source organism: Stentor coeruleus (assembly GCA_001970955.1). NCBI lineage: Eukaryota > Ciliophora > Heterotrichea > Heterotrichida > Stentoridae > Stentor > Stentor coeruleus. Next base: position 6,208 of record MPUH01000164.1, on the reverse strand, counting down.
TTCTCAACTATGATATTCCATCCTGAACGGTAATAAATACTAATTCTATCAAAACTAACCGAAGCAAATATGTGAACTTTTCTACAAAATCATTATGATGAGCGTGAAATCTAAAAATCCTGTAAGACTTTCTGCCAAAGATTATATTCGCAATGTATACCCCTTCAACGATCTACACTAAAATCATAATTTTTTTTATCAATACCAAATTTCTATACTAAACTCAAAAAACTATAATCTTTAAAACCTCTTCCAACTTCTTATAATTCAATACAATCAAAACCATAATGTTCATTACCTATAAACAAATTCAAAACTATAAATATCATCATTCCTAGTTAAAATAGATTCAAAAGCCAGTCCAACTTCAACCATAACTATCGATTAAAAAACACTTACAACAACTCATATATTAAAACAATTTTTTTTATACACAATTATAAGTAATTCATACCTTTAACTTTCAGATTTTGGCTTTTGAGCAACACCCAACTGATCAACCAACCTAGCAAACCCTTCAATAAAATGCCTAGCAAAATTCTGACACACATCTATCGGCACATAATCATCAAGTTCAGAATTTTCTATATCCATAAGTCCTTCTTCCTCAGCAACCCTCTGTAACAAATCAAAAAACATTTGAAATTCAACCCCATGTGTAGCTTTTACATTCAAAATCTCAAACAAATGCAATAAAGTATATCTACTTATAAACAAAACCCCAGGTTTACAATCAAATTCTTCAACTTGCTCATTTTCATATAAAATTCTTCCAATCCAAGCTTCAAAATCAGTCCTCCCATCTTCACTAGATACACTTTGCCACATTAGTAAAGTGCAAACCCCTTGGAGCATTGCTTGCATTTCATGTGGTTTGTATTCTTTTTGTTTAGAATCACAAAAAGATGCATAGTTTTCTAAGTCTTGTAATGTGAATCTTCCATCTTTGTCTTCATCTAATTTGAATAGGGTCCCTATGTGGTAGAAGTTTATTGAAATTTCTTCAGGGGCTTTAATTTGGAGGATTTCAGAAAGCTTGAGATAATCTCTTTTTGGTTCGGTTTTGACTCGGAGGAATTCAGATGAGATGAGAGGTTTTATGTAGTCAAGGGAAAAACTTGCCCCCATTTTATTAGGTTTTTTAGGAGGGAGATTTTATTTGGTGTTTTGGATTTGTGTGATGATTGTAAGAAAATTAGGTTGGAGGATTAGAAAGGATAGGAGGTTTTTAGAAGAATTTTGGGTTTGAGGTTTTGTGATTTAAAGGAAATTGTGTTGATGCTATGTGGGTTTTGTTGATATAATGTATTTATTGATATGAAAAAAGATTGTTAATTATATCAGTGGATTTATTGATACTGTAATTATAAAATATTATCAAAAATATGTGTTTGGAAAATCATTATAAAAAATGTTGAATCTGAAGTTTTCTAACAAAAAAATTGTGCAAACAATTGTTTTAATCATAGTTTTAGCTTTTATACTTTATATAAGGTTTTATAACGCAAAAATTTTGATGTAAAAATTCCATTTTTACCCTCTGAATTCATACAAAAAAAATAGGAACCTAACAGAAAACTTGTATATTTTTACTATACAAACTAGAAGAAAGATATTATAGTATAGTCATTTCTTCCTCTACCAAAGGAGTAATAAAAATCGTAAAAATATCATAAAACAGAAATCTATGGTCATAATTTAAAGATAATTTTACAAGTGCTATACGCATTATTTTTGTATTGTTATACACCACAATTTCATCAAAAGGGATTATTAAGGAAGCTTTTATAATAATTATCATTTTTTAATGGTCTGAAATATAGATTATTCTAAGATATAGATATAATAAAATATTCACAAAAACTAAATTAGAATATTATTCTGAGTATGACTATCTTTTTATATATAATAATTATTAGATTACATAATGTTTTCTTATTTGAATTAGAATAAGTACTTTTAAATGAAGAAACACTAATTTATTCTTGTAAGGCTCAAATATGATTGCTTCGGGATAAGTTAAATAAAAAATATGTTTATGAAGACTGAAAATATCATAATGAAAATCAGCAAATTTTAAGAGATAATTTTACATATTGCCTTTGGGCTTCTAAGAGGCTTTTATATTACTTATTATTATATATAGGATGATAGGATATTGAAGATTTTTAGGGATATTAGAAATATGATGGGATATTAAAGATGATGGAAAAAATATGAGATTTTTAGGTTTATATAGGAAGTGAGTGCTTTAGTATGATTTTTTTACCTAAGCAAATAGATGTAATTAATTTTAATGGATGAATCGGTTGGGTAGATAAGATAGGAAAATTGTTTATATTAGAAGGTATATTAAAATTTGTGTAAAAAAAATTGATAGAAGCTTGCTTGATTGCTATTGAAAAGTAATTATTTAACTATTATATATAAAAATCAATAATCAATAAAATACACTGCAAACTCTAGCATAACCCAAAAAAATTCACAAATTTAACACCCACTAAAATTCCTGAATCCAAAAAAATAACTTTCTCATACACTCAAATCCCATAAAAATCCTCCTCTTTCCTTCAAAATAACCCCTAACGATAATCTCCAAACTTCTCCTCCAAAAAACCCTCTTAACACCAAAAAAAGCCATTAAAATATTAAACCAAAGGCCAAAACTTCTTAACAATCGACTTGGGCTTAGTCAACCCTTCCGACGCCGCTTGCAAACCTCTACTCGCCAAAATCTCACAATGCGGAGAAACCTGTGCTTTCTGTACAGCATTACAAACCTCAGTAATAACTTCATTACTAATTTTCTCCATCTCTTGCGATACTTTCAAAGCATTATCACAATAATTATAATTACTCACAGCCACACTAATAGCAGTAAGTTTATCTCTCATACAATAATTCAAAGATATCGTTTTTTTAGCTACTTCATTTTGAAAAAACCTAACATTGTCTATTTTCCCATTAAGTTTCATTACTGATTTCGTTATGTTTTTAGGAAGAACTTGAAGTAAATCCATGAGTTTTTTGAAATGGTCAGCAACTTTTTGAGTACTTTTTGTGAGTTTTATCCTTTGAATGATTAAATAAGGGAACTCAGTTGAATACTCAACAAAGTCAGTTAATGTACCATTTCCTTCTGCTGATATTATTACAAGAAGGACTTGGATAAGTTTTTGCATATTAGGTTTGATTTCCCAAACTTCTTTTGCCCCGAGACTTCTGATGAAATCAGTTGTGTGCATGTTTAGATCGATTTCTGCCTCACGGATTTTTTTGACTGAGTTTTCAAGGCTTTTGTAGATTTTGTCGAATTCTTCTATGCCTGTAAAAGCTAGTAAATGCCCAGGAATTGGTGGTGGGATTTTAGAAGCTTTACCTCCCATTTGAGATTATTATAGGGGTTATTTTAAGAATTGTGGGTTTTTTTGTGATGAGGAGTTTTATAGGTGAAGGTGGAGGATAAGAGGAGTTTGTGAAAGTTTTAGGTTTTGATTTGGATTTAAGTTAAGAGAGGTGGTGGAATTTTTAAAATAGGAGTTATGAGATGGGGTTTTGGTTTTATTTGATTTGAAGTTTTGGATTATGAAATTTTGAGTTGGTTTGATATGGAGGTTTGGGTTATGAAAAGGTTTTTAGGTTTTAGTTGTTAGGATTTGTTAGTATGTTTTAGATAGAGGCTAGGCTTTATTTGGATATTATATATATATTTCGAGATATCTTTACTGAAGAGAGAGTTTAGCAAAAATTATTATTATAGTGTATAGGATAATTATAATATTGCATATATAAATCACTGTTTTAACAAAGACTATTTTCAAACCATTCCACCCTGCCAACTATTCAATACATAAAACTTTCTCCACCCAAAAAAAAATTATTCCCTAAATGGCATTATAAATTTACGATATTCACTTTTATATCTGCCCAATAAGCATTCCTATTATTTCACATAAACCCCACAAAAACCTCATAACTTATGACGTAATCACATATAAATGGAAAGGCTTTCCGTCCTCTATCGGCAAATAAGTCCTCTAGTTCTCTGTGAGCAGTCAGAAAAAGCAGTAGCAATAAAAATCAATCGTCCAAAAGCCTTAAACGCATTCAACTACGAAATCCTCTCATCAATCACAATCCTCCTCCAACAAAATCCTCAAAAAACCATCCTATTCGCCAGTACTTTACCAAAAAGCTACTGTGCAGGTGGGGATGTGAGTGCTACAGTTGAAAATGATCTTATGGTCCCTGAGTTTTACAGGACTGAATTAACAACTTTTTACATTGCAAGTAAACTTCCTAAAACAATTGTCATTATGCAAGGATTTGCTATTGGTGCTGGTAATGGTTTAGCTATGGCATGCAAATATAGAGTTTCAACTAATACAACAAAATTTTCTATGCCTGAGAATTCTATTGGACTTGCTCCAGATACTGGAGCTTCTTACTTTTTAACTCATCTTCCAAATAAAGCGGTAGGACTTTATTTAATGCTTACAGGGGCGACATTAAGTGGTAATGATTGTTATTGGGCTAGAATCACAACACATTATGTGACTGATGATAAAATACAAGCTTTAACACAAGAGATTATGAAAACTGGGGATATTAAGGCAAGCTTGGATATGTTTGCTACAGTACCTCATAATAACGAATCGAAATTGTTGAGAAATTTGCCGGAAATTGAGGAAATTTTTGCTCCAGCGAATAGTTTAGAAACTATTCTTCAAAGACTTGCTGCGAAAGATACAGAATTTTCTAAAAAAGTTATGGAGCAAATATGCAAGAATTGTCCTTTATCAGTAAAGGTGGCTTTTAAAAGCTTCCAACTTGGTTTAAATAAAACTTATAAGCAATGTATGGAACAAGATTATAATATTGAAGTGCAGTTATGTTTTAGAAGGAGTTATAATTATACAACAGCAATTACGAGAAGATTTATTAAAAAGGAAAAAGGTGAGATTCCTTGGTATCCATCAACTTTTACTCAAGTTACTGATGAAATGGTGAATGTGGTTATTGAAAACCCTGAAGGACCGAAACTTGCTTTAGCAGATTAGGCTTAGATAAGATAGTTTTATATTATTTTTAAAGATAATATTAAAGGTTTTTGTATAAGAGAATGAATATATTTTTTTGTTTTTTTAGTTTGAGTTTTTACTTTGGCTTGGTGTTTAGATATAAAATAAATATAGACGATATGGTACTTTTTTTAAAGATAAATATATCACGATTTCCTATTAAAAATACACAAAAAACTATAAAGCTAACAAAACAGGCATCTTAAATCAAAAAAAATTATCCGATAACTAAAAACCCTACACAAAAAAGAAAATTATTTCAATAATCATAATTCCTATATCTATTAAATATCATAATCACCATTAACCCTTTTAACTTCTTCAGCTATTTTTTCAATATCAACAAACTTGATAGGCTTATTGAAAAAACTCACTATTTCATCACACGCAAATTGGCTTTCCCTATCATAAACAAGATTCACAGCTAATCCTCTTCTTCCATATCTTCCTGTTCTTCCTATTCTATGTAAATATGTTATTGGATCAGTTTTTCTTCTTTGAGAATTTGAATAGTCTATTGGAAGGTCATAGTTTATAACCACATTTACAAGCCTAAAATCAACACCTCTACTTAAAACATCAGTAGTTAAAAGAATTTTAACTTGACCATTACGTACTTTTTCTATTATTGTATCTCTTTCAATATCATTAACAAGTTCAGATGCGATAATTGAAACTTTGTAACCTGCTTTTACTAAAAACTCTTCAAGGTTTTTTAAGTAGATTTTTGTGTTGATGAAAATTATACAGCAACGTAAATCTATATTCGATAATATATTAAGGATACATTCAAACTTCATGTTTTTATCACATCTTATAGCAAACTGGTCAACTTTTTCCAAACTTAATTCTTCCTTCTTTTCAATCCTAATAACCTTTGGGTTTTCTATATTCTTCTCAACAATATCCCAAACCTTTTTATCAATAGTTGCAGAAAATAACACTTTCTGAGTATTTCTCATATACCTTTGCATAAATAAAATAGTATTTTTTGCATCATCATTATTGAAAAGAAAATCAAACTCATCATAAATAGCAATTTTCAGATTACTTAAAGATTCTAAGTTTCTTGTAAAACGTTTTAACGAACCAAATGTTAAGCATAGCACTTGGCATTCAGGAAATTG
>MPUH01001633.1:0-11405 GCA_001970955.1 Stentor coeruleus | reverse complement strand
ACCGATACAGTATATACCATTGCAATAACTAACAATAAAAACTTCGCAGTGTCAGGATCAGCAGATAGTTCAATAAAAGTATGGGATCTAAATCAAAAAATACAAAAATTCGTATTATACGGTCACAAGAAATCAGTAAATAGCATTGCAATTACAAATGATGATCTTTTCATAATATCAGGTTCATCTGATAATACAATAAGGATTTGGAGTTTTCTCGAAAAGTCTTTAATATCAGTTTTTATAGGTCATGAAAATACAGTAAGCAGTGTTGCAATATTTAATAATAATAATTTTATTGTTTCAGGATCATATGATTCTACAATAAGAGTATGGAATTTAATCGATAAAAAACAAGAAAAGCAATATCAAGGCCATACAAATAAAATTAATACCATCGCATTGACAAGTGATAATAAATTTATAGTATCAGGATCAGATGATAATACAATAAGAATATGGAATCTACATAAAAAACAGAAAGAAAAAGTACTACTTGGTCATAAAAATCATGTTAATTCTATTGATGTTACGAGTGACAATAAATTTATTGTGTCAGGATCTGCTGATAATACAATAAGAATATGGAATTTAACTAAAAAAAGAGAAGAAGCCATACTTCAAGGTCATGTTTCTAGTGTAAATTGTGTTAAAATATCAAGTGATAATAAGTTTTTGATATCTGGGTCACAAGATAAGACTATGAGAATATGGAATTTACTTGAAAAAAAACAGGAAACTGTATTGTTAGGACATACACATAATATTTATAGTGTGGCGATATCTAATGATAATTCTTTAGTTGTTACAGGGTGTTTTGATAGAATTGTTAGGATTTGGAATTTTATTGAGAGGAAATTAGAAGAACTTCTTCCAGGACATAATTATTTGATAAATAATGCTGCAATAACTAATTTGAAGAAATATAAAATAAGTAATCAATGCTTTTCAACTTCAGATGCAGATTTTTATTTGTGGAGTTTAGAAGAAAAAAGGATATTAAGGCAATCATTTCGTTATGAAATTCTTGCTTTTAGTAGAGATGAAACTATTTGTGCTTCTGTTCAGATTAAAGATAAGAAAGATCTATATGTATGGAATCTGGTCAAGAAAAAACTAGAAATGATATTTCAAGGCCACACTAAAAATATTATTTGTGCTGCTATAACAAACAACAATCTTAATATACTAACAGGATCTGAAGATAACACTATAATCATGTGGAACTTGCAAAAAAAACAACAAGAATCAGTGTTTTATGATCATACTGGATGGGTAAGCAGTATTACTATAACTTGTGATAACCAGTATGCAATATCAGGTTCATGGGACTGTTCAATAAGAATATGGGATTTGATTGACAAATGCCTAAATGCTGTATTTTTAGGTCATACTTCCAGAATAAACTGTGTAGTTGTATCAAAAAACCAAGAATTTGTAGTATCCGGATCTTTTGATAAAAATGTGATAGTGTGGAGTTTCTTTAATAGACGAATGATATCATTATTTAATGGCCATACTAACGAAATTAGTAGTGTCGATATATCAAACGACAATCAGTTTGTGATTTCAGGATCATGGGATCGTACCGTGAAAATATGGAACCTGAATAAAAAACAATTAGAAGCATCAATTGAGGATTTTAATACTTGGATAACAAAGATAAATATAACATCTTGTAATCGTTTTTTAATATCTAAAACAAATGAAAGAGATATTAAANAATACTTGGATAACAAAGATAAATATAACATCTTGTAATCGTTTTTTAATATCTAAAACAAATGAAAGAGATATTAAAATTTGGGACTTTGAAAGTAAGAAAGTATATATTACAATAAATGCTCAAGACAAACGTGAAGATGTAAAAGCTTTTATTAGTGAAGATGAAAACAAGGTTTACATTAGCACTGGTTTTGGAATTTCATCACTTAACATCAAAGAGAAAAAAATAGCCCATGAGATGATATTTGAAAAAAAATTCGAAGAACTGTTTTATGAAGATCCTCTTTACGAAAGCCTATTGTTTCCTCAAATTAGTTAGAATTACTTAACCTCTTTTATCAATTCTTATGGAGTAATCTGGCTTTTATCTTTTTTATTGAAAAAATTACTAATAAATAAAACTTATACTAAGATTTTAAACATAAACTCATATATATCTAAATGCCCAAACTTTTTTACAAACCAAACTTGCACTTTTTATCATCTCAAACCTTTATTAAAAATATATATATTATCTACATTAATCAATATCTAAAATTTTAATTGCAAACTGTTGAATAAATTAAAAATGCGTTTTTTGATTCTCTTTTCACTTATCTTTTTTACCCAAGGAGGTCCATCAATTGATCTTTCTGATACAGCACAAGTAGTTCCTCAAGAAGCTATAGACTACATAAACGCAATTCAAAACTCTTGGATAGCATCCAATATATGGGTCCAAAACATGACAATAAAACAAGCAAAAACTTATACATCCTCATCTAACCCAGATACTAACTACCCAGAAAAGAACTGGGGAAATCTTCTTAACTATTTTACAGCCCCATTATCTTTTGATAGTAGAATTCAATGGCCAACATGTATCCATCCAATCCGTGATCAAGGTAAATGTGGTTCATGTTGGGCATTTGCTGCATCTGAAGCTTTAAGTGATAGACTTTGTATTGCTGGAGGTCCAAATATAGTCCTTTCACCTCAATGGCTTATAGATTGTGATACACAAAGTTCAGGTTGTAATGGAGGGGTATCAATAAAAGCATGGCAGTTTATGATGAGTACTGGAATTGTTGCTGATTCTTGTGTACCTTATATTGGAGTTGATTCTTTATGTCCTTCAATTTGTACTGGAAGTGGAGGTTCTACAAGATATTATGCGACTAGTGCTTATATGTTTACAAATCCAACTTCGATACAAGCTGAAATAATATCTTCTGGGCCTATTGGTGCTACTTTTACAGTTTATCAGGATTTTATGAGTTATAAAAGTGGAGTTTATGTTCACACCTGGGGAAATGTTGTTGGTGGACATGCTGTTAAAATGCTTGGTTGGGGTGTTTTGGGTACACAAAATTATTGGATTTGTGCTAACTCGTGGGGAACTAATTGGGGTATGCAAGGGTTTTTTTATATTGCATTTGGGCAATGCGGAATTGATAGTAGCTGTACTGGAGGAAATGCAAAGGTTTAGGATTAAGATAGATTAAGAAATTTATTTTGAAAATAGTTATGATCTTTATCAAATAGCATGCTTGAGATATATTTTTTATAAGACGATATTGGATTTTTAATAAGATTATTGGATAATATGAGAAATTTTATGTTAATAGTAAAATTGTTTTCGGTATTAAAAATAAGAATATACTCATAATACTATCTCATAATTTTTTATTCTATTTCTATTATAAAATATCCTAAAACCTAAAAATTTGCATCATTTCTTATCCATAATAATCCTCATTTTTCCATATCTTTTATCTTATCTACTTATCTAATGAGATCTTGTCAAAGGCCTTCCAGAGACAAAAACTGATCTCAAAGACTTGCAAGGTGCTCTAACAGTTTCATGTAATAACGGGAACTTAATCTTCGAATTATAAAACTGTGCAGTATTAGACCTCTTTACTTTAGAACTAGCATTAAGTGCAGTAGTACTAATAATATGAATAGTCTCAGCTCTAGCTCTATGTCTTCCAGCCATATCTTGATACATTCTTCCAACAGCTCCACATAAAGAAGTATCTCTGTACTCTCTGTACATGTTTGTGATACCATTTCTAGTCTCATAACGAATTGAAATCCCATAAGTCTTCACATGGTCAGTGTTTTTTTCGACGATTTCTTCTACTGAGACGATTTCTCCGTGAGCTGTTTTGATTTTGTTAAGACGCTTGGCAAAGTACCAAAATCGTGACTTTGCTCGGATTTCGTCCACGGCAAAGATCCTCATGCGATAAATCACTGGGTTAGGGTCGGTGTCTGATGGTAGCTTTCGCCCTGCAACTTGATATTGCCTTAGCTTCATGGAGAGCGTGGGGTCAACTTTCACCATTTATTTATCTATTCCTAGGTCCATTAGAACTTTTTATGTTGATTATGATAGGCTTTGTTATTAGGAATATGGTTTTTATTGTAGAGATTGTGTGCTTTGTTTAAGATATTTTTAGAAGGAATTGTGAGGAGTTTTTGGATAATATTTGGATGATAGGATTTTAGATTAATGGTTTTTTTGAATGTGGTTGATGTAAGAGGTGGATAAGAAAATTAAGATTGTGTTTTAAGATATGTAGAAAGTTTGGAAGTTTGGCTTAGAGAGTTTTTTGAGGAAGATGATTTTATGTTACTGATGTAAAATAGTTTGTAATGGATTTATGATATAAATGCTAATAACTTTTATTTGTTATGCAAATATTTCCACTTTGTGTTTATGTGAGTTTTATTCTAAGATATTTTTCAATTTAATTTACTATAAAATTCCTACAATAAAATCCTGATTCCTAACATTTTAAGTATTTTTCAATTGTATACTAAAATGATTTAAATAACTTAACGTGAATATTAATATTTTATTAACCTCACAAAGTATAAAAGTCATCAAATTCCAGTCAAAAATCCAAAAAAAAGTCTTAAAGCGACAATTTTATAACCATTTCACAAAAAAGTACCTTATTAAATTAACCACTCCATCATTACATATCTGAAACCCTACAATTTTTTCGCATGCCAATCTTTTAACCCAAATATTCTTAAAAAATCATATAAAACTATTCATCTAATTCTTCAAATCAAAAAAATTCTCCTAAAATAATCTATAAACCTTCAGTTACTCCAAAACCCTCAATATTTTTACTACTATCTACCCTAAAATTCTATGATTAAACCATCTAATTAAAAACTTCCTAAAAACCCTATGCCTATATAAGACATCAATTAATTATTATTACTGGGCACCTAAGAATTTAATCTTCCCATCAAGTCGTTTTTTAATGCATTTCATTCCTGAATTAATTCTTGGGAACTTAAAATATTGTAAATTCAAATCATTTGAAGTCTTATCATGAAATGTATCAAAATGCTTTAACAAAATTGGAGACTTTGAGCGAGACACTAATGTTCGTTCATAAGGTCCTGGTGTTTTGTTTGAAGTTAAATTGCAATTAGGGGTTTGATAGACTGTTTGCTGAAATACTTTTGCTAAAGGCGATCTATTTTTTGGACTGTATTTGTTTAAGATATATGCTGACTTTGCAGTAGGGATGCCTTTTATCTCTTGATAACCATGAATTTTTGTGACTGGCAGTTCGGTTTTTTCAATAGCATTAGAAAAATGCATTGCTAGTATCCCGTCTCTGCCTACAACTTTAGCTTTGTTCTGAAATCGTTTAGTGAACTCTAAGGAAGCCATATTATAATAAGTTTACACAGAAAAAAATCTAATGCAAATCATTTATTTCTTATGATTTAAGTTAGCATTTGCATTTTGGTTATTTTTTCAATATAGAAATGATATAAATTACCTCTTCATACCAAAATATCAAAACATAATGTTTATATCGTAGGTTTTATTACTTTATAGAAAAACTAGAGTTTATAAAGAAATCTAATAAAGAAAATTTTAGGAAGGGATAAATGGTTGTTGAAAAATTAAAGATATGAAATTAAATGCATATAATCAATATATATAATGAAGTTATTGATATATCATAGTAATTTTTAAATATAATGGATAGCATTTGTTAGATTATCAAATTACTCAGCTGTATATTAAAGTTTTATAAGTTTTAATTTATAATAATTCTTATAGTTTTGCGATAATAAGATATTAATAGCAGGGTTATAATATTTTTATTATGCAAGATAACACAATTCTAATAATAAATTTTCACAAACAACAATAAATACAAATAAAAATAATAAAGAGTTTCCTACAACCTTTCTATAAGCCAATCTATTCACAATCATAAAATAAGCCAAATCTGTTTTAAATTTTTATTATCATAACTATACCGACACCATTCTATTTATTCTAAAAAATTAAAATAGCCAATAAAAACCCTAACTTAACCTAAGCAAATTTTTCATGCTTTTCATCAACACCTAAACTCTTATTCTCAGTTTTTTTTTTTTATATCAAAATCTTATTTACAGCAAAAAATTCCATAAATTTTTTTTTTATCTAATACTGATTGAAAAAGCATAAAAGCCACTACACCCAAACCTTTATCCAATAGTTATAAGCTTATTCTCAACACCCTACCCTCAACAAACCTCACTCAATATCAAAAATTTAAATCGAAAATTACGCGGTATAAAATAAGCGCGATTCTCTATATAAACAATATTTTTCGTAGCAAAACTATACCATCCTATCACCCATAGCTAAATATATACATTTTCCCCAGAAAATCTTCTAAAAGCCTTCCAAAATCCAAATAAAAGATAGCCGTACAATAACCTACGTTATAAACATATGTTTGAGCAAAGCCATTTCTACCCAAGTCACATCAAAGACTTGATTAGTGAATTGCAAAATTGCGAGTATGGCGACACAATTCTTATGAAATATCATAGTAAAACCATTACCGACCCTAACTTGTCCCATGTATTCGTCATTTTAAATTATCCTGACATTCACCAAATCCCTAGTGAGATCGTAATTAAACTTATAATGAATGAATACATGCTTGACTTCCCACCAATCGATTCTGATTATGAAGGGTTTAAAGGAAGCTTTACTCGGACTTTTTATGATAACCAAATCGATATTTTATCTGATCCTACTGAGCTCGGGTTGGATTATCAAAAACAAGATTTTCTTGAATCTACTTCATTGAATAGTTTGTGGAGTGATGATACTAGTGCTTCACCGATTAAAACACCTGGACGAGTTCAAGCTCCAAAAGCAACTCTAAGATCAAAAAATGGTCTTAAAGTCCTAAGTTGGAAAGTTAAAGAAATCGTTGAACGGCTAGGGAGCAGCACATATCAAGAAGTTGCTGATTGCTTAGTAAAAGAAACCGAAGAAACTGAAGGAGACACAAAAGATGAAAAAAACATTCGTCGAAGAGTATATGATGCTTTAAACGTTCTAATTGCTGTAGGCGTTCTACAAAAAAACAACAAAAAAGTTGAAGCTTTGAAAAAAGAAGCAAATCCAGCTATAGAAAAAATGAGAAAATTAAGAGAATTATCTGAAAAATACTTAATGCTCAAAGGGCTTATTGAAAGAAATAAAAATACGAAGAATAATTTCCGATCGCTTTATTTGCCGTTTAATTTAATAGTTATTGGCAAGAAAAATGATAAATCAGCAAAGTTTACAGCGAACTTTCAAAAGACTGATGTAAGTGTGAAAATTGATCAGGAGTTTTTTATTGAGAACAGCGACGAAATTCTTAAAAATGCCAATATCGAACTTAATTATTCTTGGCTGCCGTATGAAGTGAATTCGCTATTCAATAGTTACTTATTTGTGTGAGGCTTATTTAAAATTANGCTGCCGTATGAAGTGAATTCGCTATTCAATAGTTACTTATTTGTGTGAGGCTTATTTAAAATTAAAATTAATTGATGTGCATCCTCATATACTATTATGATTAAATGTATGCTTTTTATATTATACCTTATGTGTTTTTTTATTGATATAAATGGTTGTATTTTTGATGATTTTTGTTGTTGTTGTTGTAAAGATATAGTGTGTTAAGGATTTTGCTTTTGAAGAATGGTTAATTTGTTGATATAATGAATATTATATGATATATAGAATATGTTTATATTAGTTAATTATAGGTAGAAATATAATCAATAAACTATTCCCTTGCATCCATTACAACAAAATATTTCTATTATAGCACAACCTCTAACCTAAAAACCTTAACACCTAATAAACTACTCCACCATATTAAATCAACCCAATTATCAACACCCACAAACAAAACTATCTATCAAAATCCCATCAAAAAAAATCATAAAATCCCAAAATTATACACAAACCCACTAACCATCCACACAAATCACCTTTAAAAATAAAAAAAATCCTTAAAATCCTATATATTTTATCTTCTAATTCTTTCTATCAAAACAAATTCATCTAAAAATTTTTAAACATTCTTAAAAACTATTTTTTTTTAGTAAAAGGATCTGGGGTAATCGAAGACTTATTCCTTCTCAAATATATAGAGTTTTTGCTTGTATGCGAGAATTCATAAGTAGTCAAAGTCTCGAATTTACAGCCAAAACTGCAAGCTTTTATAGGACTTGTATTTGCTGTTGATTTTTTACTTGTAATAGGAGACTTGGATTTGTATTTTGTAGGGCTGTTAAGAAGTTCTTTAACATAATTCCTTTCAACGTTAATTAGACAAGCTAAAGTATCTTCAAAATATTCACTATCGGTCATGGTTTTCTCTCGTTTTAACGATGGCTTCAAGCGAGACCTGCTACTAAAAAAAGTCTTTGAAACTGGAGTTTGTTTTTTATCTTTGCTATTGCTATATGGTGAAACATCTTTACGGTAATGAAGTAAGTGTTTTGGTATTGGTATCGATCTTGGATTACCTTTCGTTCGAGATGTTTTAGACATTTAAAATATCTTATCGATGCTAACAATGTCATTTCAAACATTAAATATTTTGATCAGTTAAATATAATAATTAAGATTGCTTGTAGGATGGGTTTGATGATGTAGATAGGAATATTATTTTTATTTATTAGACTTTAGGAGGAGTTTTTATATGTGTTTTGTAATTTAAGGTTGATTAGTTATTAGATTTAAGCTTTTATATAAGAGATTGTTTTATTAGATAATGTTGAAATATGATTGAGTTTTAATTGTGGGATAATAGGCATTTTAAATAAACAAAATTAGATTAAAAAGTAACTTGATTGAAGTTTAGAGAAAATATTATGGATAAATAATAAGTTGAGAGATAAGGTTTTAAAGATATAATCGGGTAGATTGATGAGATTTAATGATGAAGTGGCTTGGCTGCCATATCGTTAAAAGCTTATAATTTTTATTTCAATTTAAAGGAAAAACTTTTAAACCTCAATAATCCTCATTACATAACTTCTACGCGCATTTAAATTCTCTACTCAAAAAAATACTTCTTATCATATCACCCTACTACCAAGTCTAAAATTTAATAATAAATATGCAAAAGCTTTTACCGTTTTTCTGTTTAGCCTTTTTAGCATTTTCTTTCCAGGGTAAATTTTTTTTGCCATCATTCCTTGAGCAGCCAGATTCTACTGATGATGGACTAACTGATAAAGAAGAAGGCGAAATGGCAAGTGATGAACTTGTCGATATAATGGAGGAAGATTTTGCTGGTATATCAACTGAGTTAGCTGAAGGTGAAGAATACACCGCATATGTCCCTGAAGAATATGCCGATGATGAAATTCTAGTTGCTGAAACAGAAGATGTTGATGATATTCTTAATGCTTTTGAAGAAGTAACAGTAAAAGAAGAAACAGACTTTTATGATGGAACAGCTGAAGTTGCTGATATCGCTGTAGCTCTTGATGGTGATGAGCAGGTTGTTATGAGAGACACAACTTTTGATGATGCAAGTCTTGATCAAGCTTTAATAGATGCTGAGGAATTACATGAAGCTTCTATGATGAGTGAAGGGATAAATGATCTTGAGGAATGCTGGGATGAAATCGAAGAGACTGGAGAAGAGACAATTGAAAATCTTGAAGACCAACTTGTTGCTGCAGAACAAATATTACAATATATGGATGTAGAAGAAATCATTAAGATTGATGGGATTGAATATAATTATGAAGAAGTTGAAGCACTTGTCGCGGAAATTGAAGCTGAGCTTGAAGCTGCATTGATAGTAGTAGAGTAATTAGTTAATATCAGATTTCACAAAAAAATATATAGGAAATAAGAGGGTTTTTTGATGTTAGGAGATTGGATATGATGTTTTTAGGTTGATTTGATGGGTTGAGAGTCATTTTTTTAAAAGATCAGAGGTTTTTGTGAGGAAAAACTAGAGGTAGAGCTAGTTAGCATTTTTGTAAAGTATCCGTTTTTGTGTATAGATGAGAGAATATAAAGTGTNTTTTTGTAGTATAGATGAGAGAATATAAAGTGTTGTAGAAGGGGTGGGGAAATGAAGGGTTATGAAGAAATAAGAAGATGATATGGTTTTAGGTAGAAGGCTTGGAAGGGTGTTTTTGGAAAAAATTAAGAAATTAACGATTTGGAAGGGTTTTTGTTAAGAGAAAGTTTAGCTTTGAATAGAAGTTAAATTGGATAATCTAGCTTTTGCTTTAAAGCTTGGCAGGGTAGGTTTTTTTATTATTTTTTGTTTTAATATGAATAACGATTTAGATATTTGTTTATAGTTTGAGGTATGATAGAGGATTTAGATAGAAATTATAGGATTATTATGGTTAGGCATTTGACTTGTAGGCTTTTTGATACTGATTTCGTTATAAAATTTTTTGTACTTTTTTAGTAGTTTGAAATACTGATTTCTTTTATAGTAAATTACTAAGTTTTTTTTTCATTTGATTTGATAATTTTACGTTTTTTGTGTATTTAAATACTTTATATAATGCAATCAAGGTGTTTGGGCTGAGTTTCATTTACCCGACTCATAAAAAAATTATTAGCTTTTAGGGATATATTTTTAATATAGAAGTTGATTTTTGACCTTAGTTACAATTGGTCTTAGCATCCGATATTGTAATAATGTAAGTGTTTGAAGCTTAAAACATGTCTTTGCTTTATACACGAAAATCATTTTTTATATATTTATGCTAATATAGACTCATTTTTTTAAGTATATCTTTTACATAATAACACCACAGAATCATACTTGAGGTGAATTAGAATGATTTATGCTTTATCTATTCAAATATCTTGCTGCATAATATTACCAAATGCAAAAACTTGTAACTAGCCGAGAATGATTAAAAATTTACATTTCTCTTACGCATACAANCCTTTTTTTCCAAATTTTATACTATCATTTGTTTGAAAATTTGAGTACAATCAAGAAAAAAAAATTTTTATAGTTATACAAATCTTTTGCATAATGTCAAGTCCTATTCTAGTTCAACCTTAAGTATTATTATATAAAAATCCTATTCCGAACTAGTTGTTGTATTCTAACACTTTTTTTAAACTGATAAAGGGATCTTCAAGAAATTTATTTTCTAAAAACACGAAAAAACCTTTCGCAAACCTTTCGTTAGCCTAGAAAATGATTAGAAATAACATAGAAAATTAGAATATCACTTGTTTCACACAAGGTAAATAAGAGATGCGGAATCAAAACAAAGTTTCAATTTTCTAACTATTTCGCTTTGTTTAAGATGTATTGATAATCTTTTCAAATAAAAAACACTGAAAAACATTTAGAAATTAGGTATAAGTTATTATC
>MPUH01001632.1:0-11425 GCA_001970955.1 Stentor coeruleus | reverse complement strand
GTGTACATTCCTTTAAGGTTCTCCAGTGTACATTCCTTTAAGGACTTGGATGATATCTTCTCTAATTCCTCGTTTTTTCATTGTTTCAAACAGGATATTTATCTATTGAATCAAATGCTTTGGCCAAATCAAGAAATGCGCAATATGTTGGTCTTCCTTTTGCTTTTGAATTTCAATAATGGTATTTTGTACATGTATTTGGCTTGGACATGATCTGTTTCTCATAAAGCCTGCTTAAGCTTCGTGCATTAATTTTTTTGTTTCGATGTCATTTTTTAATATTTCTGTTATTAGCTTATCAATTAGTTTGTATATTGAATTTATAAGCGTTATCGGTCTCATGTCTTGGGGTTGATCACTGTCACATATCCATGTTTCATTTCTATTGGTACCCTCCCTGTGTTCAATATATTTTCCATTAAATGTATCATTAAGCTCATCATTGGTTTTCCTCCATATTTAACTAGTTCACTTGGTATGCCATAGTAGTTTTTGTAGTGAATTGCTGGATGGAGAATGATTTCATATTTTATTGCTGCTAAGCAGATTGTCTAGATAATTAATATTATCTGTCTTTATAAATTTTATTATAGTAATTAATTTCAATACATATTTTTGGCTTTGCTAATTTTTCCAATAAATTTACCTGCCTTGAATTGGCATTAATGATGACTAACGAAATATTATTGTATATTTGAATTTTTTAATGGCGTAACCTAAAACAGAGAGTAAGGAATTCAGGAATGAAGACTTCGCAATACCTTCTGCTCGAGCATTCGGCTCACAGCAAGACTACCAGCCAGGCTCTGACTGGAGTCGACCCTGGGATACCGAAGCCTCAACAGCACTGCGGTATTGCCCAAAGAATGCAAATCTGGAAGATAGTCAAAGAGTTACACTCAACTCTTCAATCTACCCCCCAGATCCTCCTTTTATGGGTAGTCATATTCGAAATCCCACTACCAATTGCAATTGAAAATACTCTTACTACAATATTTCTAATAAAACCTAAAATCTAATATTCCATATCTATTCTTATTATAAAAACTCATATTATGCTATATTAATTTCAAGCTATAAAGCATTTGCATCCATCTTTTTCCTCTTGACTTGATCCATTAGTCACATTTTTAGTCAAAGATGATCTATAAGCAATAACACTTTGCACAATACTATTTCTTCCAAATTCCCCATTTAATATCACATCTCTAAAAGCAGATTTTATTTTCTTCCTACATTCTTCACACCCTAAATTCCTCAATCTTTCATAAGGAACATATTGTTTAGTAATTTCCATAATTTCTAATATCTGCTGTTTAATATTCGTATTTTCTCTTGATAATATATCAAATTCAGTCATTTTTTTATCATATTCTTCTTTAAGCTTCATCATTTTATTCTTAGCTTTTTCGATATTCGTAAGACTGTCTAGTATGGTTTTTTGCGCACTTGCTATGCTATTATTTTTCTCATTTTCAGTGAATTTTTCTTCAAAGATTTTCTTTTCGAGTTTTTCTTTTTGGTCGAGATGAGCTCCTTCGTTATTTTTGCTGAGGAGTTCTAATCTTTTTATACTTTCGATTTTATCGTTTTTTTCTTTTTTGCAGTGTTTTAGTTTTGCTTTTATTTTGTATTGCTCGGATTTTGATGAACGAATTTGCTCTTCCATTTCATTTTGAGCTTCTTTGATTAGTAAGGATTTGAAGCAATTTATACAGAAGGTGATCAGGTCTTTTGGATGCTGTCGGATATGTTCTTTGCAGAAGATTTGAGCGCATTCTGAACAGACGTGATACTCTTTTTTGTTGATGCTTTTGCAGCATTTTGAACACTTTCCTGTGTAGATACCGATGTTTGCTTCGTCAAAAGACATTTTTTGTATATGATGGATTATGGTAGTTTTAAAGATTTGGGTTTAAGTATAAATTTTTCAGGTTTTAGTGAGGAAGATATATAAAATGAACTTTTTTTATTGTAAATTATGATATTTTAGATGATTTTATAGTTAGAGGGAAGATGATAAAAATAAATTGTGGAAATTTTAGTAGAGATTGTGTGTTTTGCTATTAAAGATACTATTTTGTTATGTGCTTTATTAACCTACTTTAAAACTATTTGAATAAATATAGTTTCTATTTATAATCATATATATTTACATATCCTTGCATTCAAATCTCATCATAAAATCTTAAATTTCTCTTTATCTTAATTTTTAATATGAACTAATATCTTATAAATCTGAAAACTAAGTAGATTAATATAAAACTTATTCATAAAAGAAACCTAATTTCTTTATCTATATAATTATAGTCCTTATATATAAATAATTTCCTTCTAATAACCTGATAATAATTAATCAATTTCCTTTTAATAGCATGATAATATTTAATCAAATGTTATGACGGGAACTCTTTTTAACCTCTCAAATCCTTCAACCAAATTTGGGAAGTCTCTTTTTAAAGGTATTGAATCTGAATAAAATCGAGGTGGAGCAAAGTCTTTAATTTCTAACGTAAAATTACTTGATTTACTATGCTAAGTTAGTTCAAATATATTTACTTCAACAAGCATTCCATCATTTCTTAATCTAATAAAATAAGTTAACAACCAAACTATTAAAAAAAATTTTGAAATTTTATAAGTTTCTATAAAAAATCTTCTTTTAAAAACTCTTCTTAGTAATCTATATATTAAAATTAATAACAAAATCATTTCGTTAATATATAATTCAAAATATGGAATCTCACAATTCATGATTATGTGTATCTAAATTGATTTTATATATTTTTTTAGAAAAAAATGATATTTAAAACTAAAGCTAATTGAATATTTTCTATAATAATTTATTTAATGGCTTATGATTTATGTAAATATAGATACAATTTATTTTAAGTCTTCTAAAACCTTATCTATAATTTGTTTTAGTTGCATTGAGTTTTTGGATGCTTCATATTAAAAATCAAAGTTCAAAGTATATAATATATAGTAAATATAAAGAATATAAAGTATATAAAAGTATAAAGTAAAAGATTTTTTTCTGTTATTTTATAAAGGCGGCTTTAAGCCGCTGCAAAAAATGGTTCAATCGCAACTAAGACCCAGTTCACGGTAATCTTTAGTAAAAGGCGAAAGATTAAATCGTTTTGAACTGAACCCTGCGATAAATTAAACAGGGTTAATCCTTTTTATACCATTTTTCCTCTGCTTTTGTTAAGGGATTGATATAAAATACCTTAAAATTTTAATACAATTTTAGACTTTTGCAAGCTTATAGGCTATTTAGCATTGAAGACATGAATTTAAGATGTTATAAACTTATATTTTATCAGCTTGAAAATCAAATACAAAGGATTTCTAGGGTATTTTATAATAATTATAAGGGTATATAAATAAGTGAATTCGAATATATCTACATTAAAAATTATCGTTTATTTATAAAATATTTAATCATAACCAAGCAGAGTTATACATTTTTTAACATAATATAAAGCTCATAATTAAAAGCATATACAAAAGTTTATTTTATCTTAAATATAACAAAAAACTAATAAATATCTTAAAAGCCGTATTTTATCTTCTCAAATTTCATAATGTTAAACATTTATTCACACAGACCTTCCTATTACAAAAACAATTTTCCACCCAAACCTTGCATAAATCATAAACTAATCTATCTTAATCATCATCCAAATCATACTTAACCTTGAGCTCCGTAACTTCCTTCTGTGTAGGTTTAGGCAACCCATACTTCCCCTGATAAAAATAATAATTCACAGGAGCAGTCGGTAACAGCCACCAACAAAAGTCAAAACCAAAAACCATAATCAAATTCGGTATCAACCCCCTATCATAATCGTTTTCCTACATAATTCATACAATTGGCCAAATAATACATTTCATAAAATCCCAATTCATACCTATTTCCTTCATATACTCCAAATTTGTATTATTCCTAGCAATAAACTTCATCTGCATATTTATAAGCGTAATACAAAAATACGTGAAAATAGCTACAATCAATGTATGTAAGAAAAACCATATCCTCGCTAAATAACTTTCAGTAGCTGGAGGATATGATGAAAAAGCATACATTAAACATAAATAAACATGATAAGTTCCACCTATTGCCGTATAAAAAGTATACCAAAAAAAATTTTTATGGTTATTCAAACCTATACAATTACTTACCCAAGCACAATGATGATCCATTCTAATTATGCACATTTTACAATTAGAACAATGATGTGTTCTATCTATTCTATAAATGTTGCATTTTTCACATTTACCATCAGTTTCTTCTCTTGTATTACAGCTTTTGCCTGGGCTTTTGAATCTTGCCAGAACGAGGTTGGTTAAGCAAAATGCCATGGCAAAGTTGTAGATCCAAAAGTGAAAAGTGTAGTAATGCTCAGGAAAATCTTCTGGGTTATTTCTCATGTAGTATAAAGAGAAATAGTAGATACCCACGTAGCCTGATGCTGTGTGGAAAAAAGTGAACCAGAAGACGTTTTTAGGCACTTTTGGCCCTTTGCTGTGACCTTTGCTATGGTTGTGACCTTTATCGCAGGTTTTCATTATTTATTAGAAATTTTAGATGTAGTTATAGGGTTAATTAATATATGGTATAAAAGAAGATGTTTTGAGGGTTTAGCAAGTATTAATCCTAGCAATGACTGGATTATATTTTTTATGCCATTATTCTATATAACTCGAATATTTATCTTATCAGATTAATCATAAAATAATTAGCGGTAATACTAGCTTGGGTGTTGATTAAAAGATTAATTTATGCATTTCCTTTTTGATCTCTTTTGAAAAAGTTATAATTAATTGTGTAAGGTTTTTTATATATAACTACTTCGTGTGTAAATGAATTATGTGAAAGAAATTGTTAGGATTTAAAGTATTAAGAACCTTGCAAGAATATTTGTTAATAGTTTATCAATGTAATCATGTTTTTTGACTTTTAATTAAATCCTTGTTGAGTTTATAGAAAATTCTATTAAGGTTTTCTTAATTTTTTAAATGGAATATTGTATTGGAGGTAAAATCAATTCTTAGGACCTACAGTTTCAATTTCAAGTTTATTGTGATGTTCTTCATATCGTCTGCAAGGGAAATTCTTATGTTTAAAGTTGAATCAAGCTTTGTTTTAATTTGAGTAAGATAGCTTTTTAGGGATTAAGAATTTATATTCTTATAGTTATTATAGGATTTAGCAGGAGGATTATTATTTAATAATATGGGAGTTGGAAATGCAGGATGCTGTGATAACAACACAACTTTAAAAAACTCTGAAATCTCAGTCCAATCCGTCACATACCGTGAATGCAATGACGATTACATTTTTTCCCCTAAATCCATTTCTTTACCCCGAGTCCAAGAAGAATTTCAAATCCCCAACATCGAAAAACGATGTGAAAAACTTATTCATCTTAACACCTTCAACACCCTTTCTCTAAAAATCTACAATCAACCAACATCCAATCTTATAATCATAAAACCAACAGGGATAATCGAATCATCAAGACATGCATCAGATGGTTATGTGTTTTTCGGTCCAAAAATCAAACAAAACAACATAATAATAAACGACTACAAACTCCCATTAAAAGACCTAGAAAAAGACTTTTATGGAAGATTTTTCATGATTTTTTATAATCTAGACTCGAATTCATATATTATAAAAGACTTGAATAATGGCCCAGGGGTTTTTATAAGACTTGATTATCCTCTTTTGATGAAAGATGGTATGATTGTTAATATTGGGAATAGTTTTTTGATATTTAAGTTTAAGAATAAAACTGTTTCTAACTCGGAAGTTGAGATACGCAAACTAGGCGATGAGGATTTTAGAGTGTAAGGTAAATGTAGTGACCTTAGTGGATATGAATGTAATGATGGGGTTATGATTGGAAGAGGGGCGAATTGTAAAGTTAGGATTAGGGATGAAAGTTTATCGAAAAATCATGCAAGGATTTGTTATAAGATTACTTCAGGATGGATGCTGATTGATGGAGATGGGGAAGGAAGTGGTAGTACAAATGGGACTTGGTTGTATGCTTATGAAGAATTTGAGGTATATGATCAGATGTTTTTTAAAATCGGACAAGTTGTGTTTCAGGGTTTTTTAAGTTAATAGATATAGTTTTTTTAAGATAGATTGGGTGTTAGGATTGTTAATTGTTGAGTATTGAATGGCTTTAAGAGAAGGTGTTGAAGGGTTTTTGATGATTATGTTTTAGTTTGGGTTATATAGTTAAGATTAAAGATAAGTAAAAAATTTGCAAATTGTTTTATTTAGTTTGTGTTGTTGGATTCAATTAAGATGTTTTGAGAATCCACTGCTGAAGGTTTTTGGGTGCTTATGCCTTAACTCTGGACATAATTATTTGGTAGGTGGGGCGACAAACCTAGTCGATCTGCAAATAGAAGCCTTGCAAAACTAGCTGCTCGAAGGCTTAAAAGTCTTGAGAACAATCTTGTTATACCCTTAATCACCACTTGTAAAATGATTGGATGTGAGGAATTAGGGTTGAAAGGGAGAAAGTAAAAAACATTCAGTCGTTCCAAGCATTTTTTTTGCAAAATTGAAGACCTCATGCTTGTTTGCATGGCCCCTTTCATGTGGATGGTAAAACATTTTTAATACTTAATATTAAAAAGCACAAAAACCCATAAAACTACAAAACCATATATTAAAAAATTGTTTTTTTCTCTCTTACACCTATCTTCATATTGATTTTAATAGTTTTAGATATTAAATGAATTTATTTACAAAGGAGGCTGTACCACAAAAAAATTTTGTGCGCCAAATCCTCTCTATAAATTTCCAAGTTTTTTTATTTTTTCTCTTCCTAGTCTTTTGTCAGACTCTGAATTTTGTGTTCCTTATAAAGTAAAAGTTTCAGTATTTTATAAAATTTGCATACTGTGGCTCGTTTAAAAAAGGTTCTCAAGTTGATGTTAAAGATTTTCAGATTTAATAATATTATAATTATGCATACTTTCATAAGAAAAAATATAGAAGATATTTTATTATGTTATATTTCATTACTCTTATTTCTCGCCTGAAAAATAATATTTTGATTTTATAATCTTTTTATATAGAATATGCTAAAATACCAGATTTTTTTGTCGTTTATATCATAAATAAATTAGCCTTTTTTCAACTTTTTGTATTGGAAGATTTATTATTTATAGTTTTTTGGATATTAGGCTGAGTTTTTTTGTTGCTGATTAAAATTAATCAAGTATCTTAAAGATTAATCTAAGCTAAATAACTTCTATTTTCATTTTGCAGATTATTTTGTTAGGTTGAATTTAGGCTTATAGAAAAGTCTTTAAGTTTGTTGATTTCTTTGAGGTACCAAGCTTTAAAGAGGTTGTTTATTAACTTGTTATATAGAATATAAGTTTGGATTTGTGTGATATCTTTAATCAGAAGTTTAATACGTAATATTTTATATGCATTTTTTCTATTAGACGTGTAAAATATATTTATCCAATGGAAATGCTGTACTGGATCTGCACCATCATAGCTTTAGTATACCTTACTTAGCTGATTTTATTCTTCTACTGGTTTACTATTCCTTACAGAAGTCTAAGATCGCATATTTCCCACAAGCCGTAAGCTCAAGGTAGGAACATCCGCTTAATCGAAACAAATGGTCAAAGCCAGTCATTATTCCAAAATGATGAAGTTACATTAAAAATATCTCAACCAGCCACATTAGCTTTTTCTCTAATTGTCCCAGCTTACAACGAAGAAAAGCGTATTAGTCAAATGCTTCAAAGCTATATCATCTATCTCAATTCTCGTAAATTTAATTACGAAGTCATTGTAGTCGATGATGGTAGTACTGATAAAACGTAATATTTACCCAGTACCGAAGTAGCTCTAAGAACCGGTAAAGAAATGAACTGCAACTTAAAAGTAATAAAATGTGAAGAAAATGGGGGAAAAGGACTTGCGGTAAAGATCGGGATGTTGAATTCTGTTGGAGAAAAGTGTCTTTTTGCAGATGCAGATGGGGCAACAAAAATTGAAAGTTTTCCTGAAATGGAAAATGAACTAGAAAACATTACAAGAAAAGGTTTAGGTGTAGTTGTTGGATCAAGAAATCATAATAAACTTAATGTTACAAGACAAGTAAAAAATAAATAGCGAAGCAAATTCAGAGATATGATAAGTAAAACTTGTACTTTTGGTATGAAAATCTTATTCCATACAGAACTTAAAGTATTGGGTATTAAGGATACACAATGTGGGTTTAAGCTTTTTACTCGACTTGCAGCACAGAGACTTTTTATGATACAACATTTAGAAAGATGGGCTTTTGATTTAGAACTCATTTTCCTTTGTAGTAAGTAAGAATATATTTAGAATGCATATTCCAATATCAGAAGTTCCTGTGCATTGGACTGAAATCCCTGGAAGTAAGTTTAATGTCCTTAAAGACCTTATTACTATGGCTAGAGATGTCTCACTTGTCAGAATCCTTTATATGATTACAGTATGGAAACTTACTGATACTATGATGTAATACTTATTCAGCCCTGGCTTGGGTGCTCAGAATTAGATCTAGTTAGTTAATTCTTTTATGGATTGATAAAAATGGTCTCTTTAAGTTATTTTGATGAACATCTTGCTTGGCAACAGCGAGTTCAGAAAGAAATATCTGTAGCTTATAGGATAAAGTAATTATTATATAGTCCACAATCAAGAGAAACTAATAAGAAATTCTTTTATAAGTTTGTTCCTGGTGAAGTAGAGTCTGATGTTCCAAGCACAAGAGGACAGTTATTACCTAATTTGGGGAATTTGAATGTTTATGCTGAAGTTAGAGGGAAATATGCGAGACAAGCTTTTGTTCAAAACACGGTAGAATTACCTCATATCAGATCAAGAACTTCAACTGCAGCTATAAGCAATATTTTAAGCAGAAAAAGTTCAACTGGAAAAGAGAGTGTTATAATTGAAGATGCTGAAGGAAAAAGTGTTCTTGAATTGCAGAAAATGCTTAGACAAGAAAGACTTGTATTTTATATATAGAGAAGAATGATTGCTGAAAGAGAATTAAAAAGAAAAGCTGCACAAGAAAATAATAATTAGAAGATGGGAAAATATTATTAATTAAAAATTGTATAGGATTATATGGTTATGAAATGAGAGTCTTATGATTGTCCTTTTTATTGTGATTATTGATGTTGAATGCTTGAAAATATAATTTTAATCTAGTTTTTTATTAATAAAACCATTTTGTTTTATATCAGTTTTTTGAATAACTTTTTATGTTACAGATTATTTTGAGATTTTATGTATGAGTTTTGAAGCTTAAGTGAATATAATGGCAACAGTGAAGATAAAAAGACAGAAAATGATATTGAAAGGGAAAGGGAAAGGAAAGAAGAGTCTGAGTTAGAATATGATGAACTTTAAGCATAAACTAGCTAATAATGGATGCTAAGAAAATACTAAGATTGCTGAAAACTAAGATTTGGTAACAAAAATATTAAATCAGAGAATATATATGCTAATAAACTTAATCATTTTCTATAATATTTTTTTTTAAGATAGGGTGCTATTTTCCTAGAAAAACACTTTGGAAAAAATAATAATTACTTAGTATCAAAATGTTAGGGTTAGCTTTATGCATTTTCTCATATCTTTTCTAGTTTTGCGATACCCATATTATTATCTTATTTTGAAAAATTATAGTTTTTGAAGCAAGATGTCAATAGATTTATTTATGAAAATATCCCCAGAAACTGAAGCGATCCTAGAACTCACATGCTCACAAGTCCAAATGCTTAACAATCTTCTTCCAGGACGCTTCAAAATTGAATACGTCGACCAAAGGCCTTATAAAACTGTAAAAGCTACATAGAGAAGACCTGGACTTGAGCATACTGACTCATGTCCAATACCAGCAAAAAGACCAGTTCGAGAAAAAGAGCCAAGTTTTCTAGCAGGTCAAAGCGAAGTATTCAAGAAATGTTATAAACTTATACAAGCAATAAAGCGTTATTCTTTAAGCCCCAAGCTTTTGGCGCTAGGTCAAAGTACTAAAAACAGTGACCTCATTATAAACCATACAGATTTAAATCAATCAGAAAACCCTATATTATCATTAGAAAACAACCTTATTACTGGTGAATATCTTAGTGTTTATCATCTAAAATCAGATCTAAGAAAAATCATCAGTAATGCTTTTCTTACTCATAGTCAAGATGGAGATGCTTTTATTCAGATTTTCGAATTCAGCAAGTTCTGTGATTCACAGTTTCAAGGTCTTGACGATCTAGTGTTTAATGAAAATATAATTCAAGAACTTAAAAAGAACATCGATCAACTCACACAGAATATAAAAGAAGAACAGAGTAAAATATCATCAACAAAAGGGTTAAAAGATAAGAAAATGACTAGTAGTGAAAAAAAACAATTGGCCCAAAGTATGAAAAAACTAGAGCCTAAGTTTTTGAATGGGGTATTAAAAATTGTTAAAGGGTTTAATGATATTCAGGGAGATGAGTTAGAATTTGATATTGAGAAATTACCTAGTAAAAAGTGTAGAGAATTGGAAAAGTATATAAAACAATGTTTACAGGTTAAGCAAAATAATAGGAGTTATAGGAACAATAAAAGTAGTGAGGGTTTTAGAAAAGATGAATCAAGGGTAAGTATTAAGAAACAACCTGAACCTGCTTCAGAAAACTCTGAAAGTAGTTCGGTGTCGATTGAAAGTGATGATATGGCTGGTATGCCTATGTTTCCAGATTTTACTGAACATGATTTTAGTGACTTCAGTCAAGGGATTTCTATAGACTATTATCACTATTAAATCTTTGTAGAATGTTGAGGGGAATTTTTAGTTGTATGATTTTTTTTTTAAAGTATGGTTTGGGCTTTGTAAGGGAGGATTAAGATGATAGGTTTGGGTTTTTGTTTTGGAAAATAAGATTGGGATATTGAGGAGATAAGTGATTATAAGATATCTATTGAGTATTTTTATATAATTTGATAATGACCAAAATTTTAAGAGTTTTAGTTATGAATTTTTAAAATTAAAAGTTCAGGCTTAAGGAATTCAATAATATTTTACTTTGAGCTAAATTAAAGTGCTATAATGATGCATAATTTTTATTATAAAATTTAATGTTATCATTCTAGTACTGGATATCATTAAGTTGTAGATGAATTCTAGTTTTTTATCTTGAAGAAACTGGAGGTTCTCATAAAAATAATAATGAGAGCCAAAAAAGTTTTCATAAATACTTTTTAGAGTTGCGCTGATAATATAATTCAAATTATTATGAGTAAATTCTAAGTATTTAACACATGATTTTCTAAAAGGTTTAGAATCTTTTATAACAGTATTTTAGCCAAATCACCTATTATCAAATAATCCTATTTATATAATAC
>MPUH01001631.1:0-11489 GCA_001970955.1 Stentor coeruleus | reverse complement strand
GTGTATGATCGTCCCCAACTTTTACTGTTTAATAGATTATTGACTGAGCTTTAGGCTGTTTTGAGATTAGTCTTTTGGATTCTTCAAACGTAAATATCACTAATTAATTGGATATCACAATTTTTGAACTTATTTACTGGGCAAAGATAGTTTTGAAGGAGCATTTGAAACTGAAAACTTTAGAAAATTGTAAGGAAATTAGATTTGAAGACTTTTTGCGATTCAAGGGACTTTAAGTTCTTCATAAGTTTGTTAAACTTCTGGATAAGCGAGAGTTTAATAAGGCGAGATATTGATATAGCATAAATTCATTTTTTTAATAAATTAATGTGTGTTTCTAAATATCGAGTTTCAAGCCGCTATATTACTAAATTCTATAGTTGCTGCATTTTATTAAATAGCATCTAAAATCAAGTGCACCAGTCTAAGAAAAAATCTATGCGACTGTAATTAAGAATCTATTTACTAATAATATTTAAGTCAATCTAAGCAACTATAATAAAATTATATATTGGCTTATTTTTTTATTCATATTTTATTATCTTATTTCTAATTTATAATATCTAAAGCTAGGAATGAACAACCACAAGACCAAGAAAACCAACTGCTGAAAATCAAGTTCGGTATCTCACAATTCATTATCAATACCCAAAAATTTGTTAAGAAAGTTTAGCCTGATGCTGAGATTATCATTCCTAAGCATTTGCTATCAAATCAATTTAATTAATTCTAAGTTTTAAACGACCACACACACCTGACAGCTAGTATCAACCCCTTTACTTTCAATCATTTGCTCTTCAATAATACTTTCTTTTAATTTATTGACAACATCTTTGAGTTGATTATTTTCCGAAGCTTTACTTTTAAGCTCATTTTCTGTAAAAGAAAGCCTATTATTCATAAAATCAATTTCTCTTTTAAGGTCCATTAGTTGACTAAAAACTGGGTCAGGAGTAACTTTATAAGTGCTCAATTCATTATCCCTATACATTTCCTCGTCAATTTTCTCTCTCATTTCCCTTAATTCTTCCTTCGTATAATGCGCTTCTTTTAGTATATCATTTAACGATCCTTTCATATCTTCCAATTCATTCTGGCATTCATCAATTTGATTAATTACCTTATTTTTTTTCTCAAGATGCTCATGATTAGACTTTTTATACTCATTAAGCTTCTTTTGGATTTCCTTTTCAAGCGCTGCAGTCATTGACTTAATTTCTTTAGCTTCTTTTTCAAAAGAATACTCGATTTCTGGCTCATACTTACGCCTTCTTCTAAGATCATTAGGTGGGGGTACTCCAGAAAGTGGAGATATTGAAGGTTCTTTATGATATTCAGAATAAGCTTTACGAATTGGTTGACGAGTTCTAAGCTTCACATCAAGCTTTCTCCCAACAGCGTTTTTTATTGCGGCAGTATTGTGCTCTAGCTTTATATCAAGTTTTTTCCCTACCACATGCTTAATTGCAGCGGTATTATGATCTAACTTGATATCTAATTTTTTCCCTACTGTCGTTCGAAGCGCTGCAGTGTTTGATTCCAGTTTAGAATCTAGTTTTTTTCTAACCTGGGACTTAATCATAGTACTATTACTAGCAAGTTTAGTGTCAAGCTTTCTGCCTATTTGTGTCTTCATGACAGTAGTATTATTGGCTAGTTTAGTATCAAGTTTTTTGTCAATTTGTGTATGCAATGATGACAGGCTTATATGATTGTTTGAAGTGGTTGAGCAATATTCAAGCTTGGAAAATGCGTTTTCTGAAGGTTTCTCACAGGTTTTAGTGAAAGTTAACGACTCGAAGTCTTCCATATTAATTATATGTCTAGCAATTTGAAAACTCTGTAAGGTCTGAGGTTTCTTTGATTAGGTTTTTTTGATAATACTGAATTATTAACTTACCTAATAAAGAACTGCTAAATAAGTGTTTTTGGAATAAAATCAACATAAGGACTGATTCTTTGATTAAAGGCCATTGTTATGGTACTATCATGCTCTTGTATTGATTCAAGAATTAGATGGTTTTTATGATGGTTAGAACTAGTCGCAAGCTGTTTATCACTTTTTATGTGCTGGGAACTTTCTGATCTGGTTCTAGTTAGCAAGTCTAACGTCAAAACATATTTGGTCTTATTGATATTTCTGCACCATAACAAGAGCAAGATAAAAAATTTAATCTGCTTACTCTTACATTTGTTTGTAAGTGTCCATATTATAATTACCATGATTTATTAAAGTGTTTAATTAATAAAGTAGATGATTTATTAAGTGATGCTAGGATTGAAGGCTTTTAAACTAATTTATTCATTTATTTTTATTAACAAATAAAGGTGCATACCTTTAAGTACTTGCTTAAGAGAGTTAAGATTAACTAAATTGCTAAAAATTTATATAAAAATAACTTGATTATGCCATTAATTAGCAATCTTAAGTCTCATAATTTTAAAGTTTTATTCTATGCATTGCTATTTTGAAATTTTTAAGCTCAAAAAAATTAGTTTTTAAAATTAATTATTGACATAGATTGCAACTTTTATACCACTAGTATGAATTTTATTTTAAATTAACTTTAAAGTTTCATCATCATATCTTTTTTTATTATTTTGCATAATATTTTCTAAAAAGAATATTCCAAACTTATTATGAAAAAGAGTTTAAGAGTTAGCATATACTTTTATTATATCAATTAAATGAATGTAGAATTTATTTAATTTAGCTTCGTGAATTCATATTTAATATTTACTTATTTTTATATATAATCAGCAATAACAAGCTTCAACATTAGCATATCTATATCAAAAAAGCATTTAATTTGTTGAAGATATATATTAATAAAAATGTTTGCTCGAGCATTGGTTAAAGTTTCAAAAAATTTCAGAATGCTTGGAATACTTTCGAAAATCCAAGAATTTGAAAAACAATTAGACAAAAAGCCATTACAAAAACTAGCTTTTACCTGTAGCGAAATGATAAAGCAATTAGCCGGAAATGATGTGAATGAAATACATAGTGCTGCTCAGCATGCAATTGAATTATCAAAGCAGATAAAAGATAATCAAGAGATTATAGCTGGAAGAATGATATTCACAATAGGAGTAGAATTAAAGAAGGCATCAAACAAACTTCTAGCTGCAGAATCTTTTGCGAATTCGATGGAAATATTTCTTAAATGTCCAACTGACCAAAGCTCACTTGCCTTAGATTCTGGTTTACAAGCTGGTTTGACTTATGAAGAATTAGGTCAGACCCATAATGCTGAAAAAATCTATAGCATTCTTCTACCAACAGTTGAAGCACTTGAGGACTCCAAGCAAAAAGGCATTTATTATTTTCAACATGGGCTACTAATGATGAGTAAAAAAGAAACTAATACTGGAATTAAATACTTAGAAAACGCTGATAGGATTTTATCTCCTATGAAAGATAATGAAAATGTGCTACCAATAGTATCAGTTTTAAATACGAGTCTGGGTGAGTTCTATGAGTCCAAAAATAATTGCGGAAATGCCAGAATTTATTTTGAAAAAGCATTTGAGTTTATCAAGCTAATAAAAAATCCAAATGTTATATTATTTGTTAACATTCAAATACATTTGTGCTCATCATATTTCACATTAAAAATGGATGAAAAAGGATTTGAAGCAATAGACACAGCTAGACAATTTTGTCTTAAAAGTGATCACCCTAACAGATTCAATATAATCAATAATACATATCAGAATCTTATTAAAGGGTTTTCAAGATATAATAAAAAAGATGCTATTGTAAAATTCATAAAAGATTATATTGATTTTCTAACGAAATATATGCCTGAAAACTCACAAAATCTTTATGAATCTTATTTAAAAATTGCTGAGTATAATCATAAAGAAAAAGATTTTAAAAATAGCATTATCGCTGCTTCTAAGGCTTTAGAGTATGCAGAAAAAACCAAAAATGATATACAACTAATTCATATTTTACAATTTTTATCAGGCTTGTATGTGCAAATAGGAGACTTTTCTTTAGTTATCAATTATCTTGAACGCTTGAAACCCCTTCTAAATGATCAATCAAAACAAGAAGACTGGATATCTTTTTACTCTAAAGCCTTTTTAGCTTATAAAAAAATGAATTGTATATCAGAGACCATTGATTCTGGGAATAAGCTTATCTCAGCTATTCTTGCCTCAGAAAAACCAGATTATGGTGCAATCTTGACTACTCAAATAACAATTGCTGAAACCTACGCATCTATAAATAACCTTGATGAATCTTTTAAATATGTTAAAGCTTCTGAAGATACTGCACTTAAAGGCCAAGGGGAAAATGGATATTATCATTCTAAAGCATTGCATCATATTGGATTGGTTTATAAGCTTAAAGGTGAGTATGATAAAGCTAATGATTATTTAACTAAAGCTTTAGCGATTATTTTAAGAATTTTTGGAAATAAAAACATGGAAGCATTTAATACGTTAGATATGCTAGTTTCAGTTTCTTATTCTACAAAGAACTGGAAAGATCTTGTTGAATATGCGCAGAAAAGATCTGACTTATTAGAAGAAAATAAAAAACATACTGAAGTTTCTATGATTTCAACATATTTAGCGCTTGGAGAGGGATTTGCAGGGCAAAAAAATATAACTATCGCTAAATATAATTTTGAAAAGCTTAGAGAATATTGCTTAATGCATGGTAAAACTAATGATGCTCTTATTGCTGAAGCAAGGATAAAACAACTTAAAGAAGAATAATTTAAATTCAAATAATATTTAGTGCTAATGTATTTTTAAAGTATTAATTATTGACACTAAAATATAATAAAATGACTTTATTATAATTTAAGATGATAGATTTAGTTAAAAAGCTGAAGCATAATCTTTATATTTTTGTTTATTTTTACCAGATGTATTAAAAATAAAATATAATTGAATTAAAAATAACCTTGAAAAAATTACTTCAACACATACTAATTAAAGTGTTAAGATTCTCTGATTGCAAGGATATTTAGCATGCATTCAATAGATCATATATGATTTTTCTCTATGTCATATTTGAAAAATGGCAATTAATGCCATGAAGGATAAATATCAATCAAATATTATAATTTAATAAAGTTTCATGCAAACTAATCTATTTAATAGCTTAGTTTTCCATTATATTATCTTAAAAATTAAAATCTCCACAAACATTTAATAAATATTAGATTAAGCCAAGCATAACTTGACCTAAAAAATATTTTCTCTATTCAAAAATAAGCTATCCAGCATTGTCATTTAAAAAGCAACAGTTATTGCA
Source organism: Stentor coeruleus (assembly GCA_001970955.1). NCBI lineage: Eukaryota > Ciliophora > Heterotrichea > Heterotrichida > Stentoridae > Stentor > Stentor coeruleus. The sequence continues at coordinate 6,211 of MPUH01001631.1, read as the reverse complement.
ATTTATAATAATTTATTTTAATAATGGAATTTAATAAACAAATCTTCTTCAACCTTTTTTATCAATTTATAGTCAGTTAATTTAGTAAATTAATAGTATTTAACTCCTTCATATTTTTTTTCATAATATAAACTATAAATTCACTCATATAAAACTTGATAAATTTCAATAAATTTCAATAAAACCATATAAATCCTCGTTTAAATCACAGGCATATAAACATAATAAATATCTAATCTAAGTTACTGCAAGCTATCCTGTGAATTTTCATATTTATTTAACCACAAAGCAACTAGCAGTCCACACGCAATATTCATAGAAACTGCTAATTGCACTGATAAATTACTAAATTCACTTTTAAGTCCATAAATAAATCTAAATATATATAGTTCAAAAAATCATACTAAGAGACAATTAACAATAAAGTGTGAGCAGCGAAAGGTGCCATCATAACTATGGGTAGTACTTATGCACTAATGCTGCTTTTGCTCCTGCTAAAGTGATAATATGATGAAACAAGAACCCAAACAAACACTATGTCATGAATTTGAAATTTATAATCAAATTAATTGCATCGTGCATATAGTGAAACAAATCAAGACACAAAGGTATCTAAAAGTTTCGTCAAAAAAATATAATTTTTTAACTCCTATTTGAAGTTTTCCTGTGTGGCATATCTAAAAGAGAACATAATAGCATAGGTAAAAAGATATTCAACTAAAAGCCATCATAGTTCTGTAAGCAATGAATTTTTTGTCTGTATTTTAAATGATTTTCTAATCACAGACATTTAATATTATTTATTACTTATCAACTATGGGCCTATACTAGCACTTCTATTGCCTTCGAGAACTCCTACAAGATTTCTTTTATGCTTACTTATTGCAGCAAGATGCTTATCTAAGGTTTCTGTTCCAGTGATAGCCCCGATCAGCTCTTTCATATTAGTTTTATATGCTTCCTCATATCCATGCAATGAGCATTCTATAGTCAACCTTTGGATTTCGCTTTCTGTAGCAGAAGCTATCATTTCTTTAATTTTAGCCACATAGTTCTCATAATAAGAAGCTGGCTCGTTTTGATCTCTACTAGCCATAGACTCAGAATGTGGCAAATTAACCCATTTTATAGATAACTTTTGGCTTTTGCTATTATATGCATACTCTGGTTTCTGTGAATGCATATGCTTTGTCACTTCAGTAAGCCTTTCTCTTATATTATTCCATCTATTAGTCGTTCTTTCTGAAACAATATTTTTCCTTGATGGGTTTATGATTTTATTAAGGATTTCCTCTATCTCCAAATTCTTCTGAGCTACAAACAATATAAAATGTATTGCATCTTCATCTAAATAACTAGGGAAATTTTCTACTGATATGGTTTCTCCTATTTTCCACAAGGCAATAACAATCCATTGTATTCCTTCACTACCAATATCTTTTCCTTCTTTAAGCAAAGACAGATAATGTTTGATTTGTGTAAATTTGACTATGCCTAGCTTTTTCCTTAAATCTTTACTTTTTTCATCTAATTCTGTAAGTTTTTGATGCCTTTTAAGCACTTCTGCAGAAACTTCATCCTGGACTTTTGCCTTGCCGTGCTCGCGCTTTTTGAGCTCTTCTCTCATTGAGTCACGATGGCTCATCCATGCAGCAAGCTCTTCTTGGGAAATCTTTACCCTTGGCCTGTTTTCATACTGTGATAAGGCTTCTTTAAGTTTTTCAGTTTCTTCTATGTAAATCGTCATTATTTTCTTTATTTTTACGCAGTCTTCCCTTAATGCATCTCTTTCATGTTTAACTTGATTAAGCTCTTTACTCAGTTGCTTGCATGTATTATTCAAATCTTCTTCAAATAAACGAAGATATCGGCATCGTTCTTTGAAATTTTCTTCTGACTCTTTTTTACTTTGCCGATCTTTGATAGATTTTATTACTGGCAAGAGCTTGTGAGAATTTATGTCAGGTAATTTACTTTTGTGCTTTCTCTTAAGCTTAATTTCTTCTACAATATCTTCCTTGTCGATACGCTTTTTTAGTGTTATTTTGGCTTCGCTTATCGACTGAAAATTTTCAAGTTTTTTATCTTGTTTTTCCCAATCATTTAATTTTTCCACAGCTTGCTTTTCTTCATCACTTGAATTTCGGGAAAAGATCCTTTGGGCTTTTCTTTTTGTTAGGCTATGAGGGACTATGACTGGCATAGAGGTATTGCGAAAATAGGTAAAAGGGGCCGATCTGCTAGAATTAAGTGCAATCATTTATCAATATTTGATTAAAACAATATTAATATGAGTTATGAATAAATCATATTTTGTTGTAAAAAAGACATGTTCTATAAGAGCTTTTAATAAGAGAACTTGAGTTTTGGAATTGATGATCTTTTTATCTTTATTGAAAGTAATTAAAATATTTGCATGATAGAATGAGTTCTTGATAATAAATAGAAGAGCCAGTTCTGTAAATTTTAAATATTTTTGGCGATAATTTATATAAATTTATGCCTATTTTTGTCCAGCCCTTGTTAATTTTCTTCTTTTATAGTATATTTTCGTGATAAAGTTTTTATTTTTCTGTCGATCTTGATTATTTCTTGTTTGTCGTGGTTTTCTCTAAGTGTTTTTCCAAATTTTATAACCATAAAACGATATGCGATAATGAGAAATTTTTAGTTTCTTCATTCGCATATTTTTTAAGTTCGTTTTCTATTTCATGTCTTTCAGTTTTGTATGAATAAGAAGATAATGATAAGATTTTTAGTGATAGTAAATTTTTGAATTGGAATGATTCTTTTTAGATTTTCTTAAATTTTGTATTTAGTGGGTTAAAATATGCACTATTAGACTTTTAGAGAGGAGGATTGATTTTTAGAGGATGAATTTTATATAGGTTTAAAAGTTTTGGCTTGAAGGCTTTATATGTAACTTTAAAAAACTTGTTATAGTAGTTAATGCTTATAATTGCCTATTTTATAATTACAAAAAACTAAGCGTATATTGCTCAATAAGGTGAAGAGCTATGCTTTAATATAAAACTTTAATATAACAAAATTAATAAAATTCACTCTCTAAGCCGATTCCTTTATCTACATTATCCAATTAAATAACTCTTATTTTTTTTAAAAACATTATTATTAATCTTCATACCACCTCCTAAAAAATTATAATAGTTATCCACAAACAATCAAAACTTCTTTTAAATCTTCAACATTAGTTATTTTACTTAGACTTTGTGAGTACAACAATTTTTCTATTTTTAATATCTTGGACATTTTTCAGTTCCAAATTACTACTATCTGAGCTACACTCTTCTTTAACATTTTTCTTCCTCCTTGGCCTATGTCTGACAACTTCGGCAGGGACTTCTACAGGGTTTCTAGCATTACCTAGCATATGCCTTAAATACTCATAATCTGGTTCTTCATGAAAATCCAAAGCCCTAGCATATCTTATAAACGACAAAAACTCTTTAGGACACTGTTGGCAAAGTTCTTGTAAAGGAATAGTCGATTTTATTTGATAAACATTATTCCATTTAGTACTTGAATTCAGTTTAACAGTCTGCTGCCAAGGTAATCTTCCATTCATTAATGACACTGCCATATAAGATAAACTTTCAATATCATCTCTTCTTGTCTGATGAATACCTAGATGGTTACTCAAACTAGCATAAGTCGAGTTTCCAGCTCTAGAACAGTTACTCTGATAAGGGATATGGGTGCCCATAGACATAAACCTTCGGGCTAAGCCATAATCAACTAAAAACAAAATGTTCTGATTGCCCAAAAGAAATTGTTGAGGTTTCAAATCCCTATGCACAATACCAAAAGAATGTATGTATTCCAGTCTGTTTAAAGCTTGTATTAGGACAGTTATGATTGTATCAACAGAAAATCTTCCTCCTTGTTGCTTTTGTAGCTTACTCAAACTTGACCCTAAGAGTTCCATGACCATATAGGTAAACTCTTCAGTTTCCCCAACTTCATAGATTTTCGGGATGCCTTCTCCTCCTTGAAGCTCCTGCAAAATTTCAGCTTCTTGCTTTACGTTCCCTCTACGTTTTTTATCAACTTTTATAGCGAAAGTTCTCTTTGACTTGACTTCAACAGTCTTGTGCACGCTACCGAAACCTCCTGAACCTAGCAAACCTTCAATAAAATATTTGTCCATAAACAAGGTGCCTTCTTGCATGATAATGATTAATTAGTTTAAATTCGTAAATTTAACTCTATTACTAATGAAGGCCTCTCTCTTCATACCAGCGAAGTCCATGAATGAAGCTTTCTAAACTAACTACACCAAACATATCGTAAGCTTTGTTGCTTACAGTAATAGATTTACCCTTTCCCATCGGCATGCCGATGGCTTCGAACAAGGAGCGAATTTCTTCAACATCTCTAGGCCGAGTGAATTCGCTTTGGTTTATGCCAAATCTAAGCCAGTAATCAGGGTATAAAAGCTGAACTACTGAAGCTTCATCGCCATAGTTATTCGGATCAGCAACAGACTTAAAGGACTTTTTTTCAATGTCATTTCTGATAGTTGGTACACCAAACTGTCTCACTTCATCTCCAGACTTAACTTCGTTCCTAAAACCAAAGCGTGTGGACTTACCCAGATCTTTATCAGGGGCCAGCTCTTGTTGTGTCGGGTTGCCTCTTATACATTGTCCAGCATTCCATGGCTCTTTATATGTGGGAACTCCAAAGACTCTATTAGTATCAGGATTATTAAGCCCTGTACCAAGGTTTTTAGACTTGCCAAGCTCTTCATGATTTGCATTTCTGAAATCTTCAACAGTTTTTTTAATAATCTCAGTTTTAGGATGTGAACTTCCATATGTTTCAGGACGTAAAGCCATAGCCACACCGTTAAGCTCTGGAGGATCTGGCATACCAAATCTATGATCATTTTTATTGATAGGCCAGTTATAGTTTCTTGACATTTGTTCACCTGCTTCAGTCACTCCATGAGATATATAATAAAGCTTGCGAACTTCTTCCAGCTCTTCCCTACGGCCGTTTGGGGGGAAAATCAAGACTTTAGAACTTTCGCTAGGCACAGTTTGTTGGCCGAATTTGAAATTATCCGTGTTTACTTCTTGAGGGTAGGAATACCCACGTTCAAAACCTTTGCCTAAAGGTTCTTTAATGCTTGATGCGTATTTCTGCTCTTTGAGTTCTGTTTGAAATTGTCCTAAACTTTGACCTCGGTTTGATCCGATTATCTCATGCACATGATCTGATTTGTAAGTTTTTTTGCCATATGTAAAAGTTTCGGCAGGCAGTGGGTCGTTGACTATGCCATAGTGGATTTGTTTCATACCCGGTTCATCATTGAAGCTTTTCCTGTATTTTCTGATTTTCTCAGGAGTTGACTCACGAGGAGGAGGCGGTTGTACGCATGCCCTTGTACTGTCATCAGGAATTGTGGTCACAACACCTGCAGGTCTTATTCCTGGGTTCCTGTCTTGAAACTTGCCTAAATTACTCATTTCAAATAATTTATTAAGCTGAATAACCGAAATAAGAAAGCGTGAGATACAATAATAATAATATTAAAATTTAAGATAAGGCTTTAAAGTTTTTTGAGAATTTGGAGCCAGATATATGTCAAAGGAGATTGCAAGCGATATTGATATGTATTTTACACTAAATATCCTTGAATCATTATTAAATATATAAAAATTTTATTGCTTAGTTTTCAGATAGTAAAAATATCATTTAAAAAAGAGTAAAAAAATATTTTACCCAGTTTGTAAGGTTTAATAGTTTTATTATGGCTTATTTACCTGTGAGATTCTAGAAAGGATAACTTAAGTTTATAATAATACAAGATCCATAGCCTTATTCATCATATTTAAGCTTGGTAAAATTCTTAATGCTAATAAGTGTTTTTATACTAAGAATTTATTTAGGATTAAGTATGAATTTAATATTTAGGATATGTATTATCATTAATGTATATTTGGATTGTATGATTTTTTTTTGTTATTTTCGTAAATATTGGTACATTAATTTTATGGGATTAAAATCACATATTTATTTAATTATAAACAATAGTGTTTAGTTTAATTGATTTTGCTTATAAATATGCATACTTTTTATAATTCTCCAATAATAATATTAAATAGGCTAAATCTTAATTTATAGTAATAAAGTTTAAAGTGGGAGATAGTTAAGGTGGCATGGGTTAAATCGTGTTAGGGCGGGC
>MPUH01001630.1:0-11493 GCA_001970955.1 Stentor coeruleus | reverse complement strand
TCTGACTTTGGATTTCTAGATAATTTTTATTTAAATATAGATCAGAAAAAATATATTGAATAATTTTCAAATGACATAATGCCGAAAAATGATGTATATAAAATTATCTAAAAAGCACATATTGAAACTGAAGATCTTTCACCTTTCTAGCACCAACCCTATAAATATTTTTTTCCATTATTTCTTCCTATAATTTCTCTTAATAATAAAAAATACTCAACTGAATTTTACATAAAATTTAATACTCCAGTACATTTTTCTCAATGACACCTATCTATAAGTTTTAGATAAAAATGAAATCATCTTACTTAAGAAGGTCTTCAACTAAACTCAGTAATTTACAAGATATCAAGTCATATTATACTGCATCAACAATTCACAAAGCCCCTTCAAGATTTACTCCTTCTAAAAAATCCTTATATCAAAGCCTTCCTCATATCCCTATCTCAGGATCTGAAGGTAAAATGTTATTATTCAATGAAGTTTTTATTAACTCATCTACCTTGCCTTCTTATCGGGCACGCAAACTCAAGAAATTAAATATAATTAAGACTAGATCTTCAGATTTTTTTTATCAACTTCTTACTGTCCAAACTACTCAAGTTGATCTAACACTTAAAGACCTTTTATGCATTGCAGAATTAGGAATTCCTCAAGGTGATATGAAAAAAGAAGCAAGTATAGCTATAGCAATAGGAGATAAATATTTGGAAATGCGTAAAAATTTAAGTGCTTTAAAGTTTTATAAAAGAGCTTTAGTAGATTATAAAATCCTAAAAGATCAAGCAGGGAGATGTGCTGCTTTAAATAGACTTGGAATTGTATATCATAATAGAGGTGATTTCGAGACATCTAAAAAAATGCTTAAAAAACATAAGTTATTATGTCCAGAAGATTTTATGCCAAGTTATAATTTAGGTATTGTTACTAGAGCTTTAAGGTCATATAAGCAAAGTATTAAATATTTGCTTAGAGCGTTGATGATTGGAGAAGAAAAAGATAATAAAGAAGAAGTTTGTATTGCAAATGCTCAGTTAGGATTAACATATAAAGCTCTTGGCGACCCTGATGTAGCTAAACAGAAAATAGTACAGGCGATAAAAATAGCAAAATCAATTAAAGCAAACAGCATAATATTAGAATTGAAAATTGCTATGGCGTATTTAACTTATCATCAAGGCAACCTTCAAGAGAGTGAAAAGCATTTTTATAATAGTATGCTTTTATCAGTAGGGAAAAAAAGTGATGTTTGTAGGATTAACATTGGGGTGCTTAGAGGCGAGGAAAAACTTAAACAGATGTTTGCTTGCTATAACTAGATATAAAATATTAAGCTAGAATAGTTGGGATCTTTATCATATGACAAAAAATTGTACATATTGTTAAATATGGTAATCAAATCGAAAATCTACGACTTTCTCAAGAAGAACTTAGGTGAATATCTTTATGGGTTTCAAAAAAACCAGCTTGATGTTGGGTTACTTTCTGGGCATATTGACCTTGTAAATGTTAACTTCCGTCCAGATAAAGTTAATCAGCTCTTAGGCTCATTAGGTCTTCCAATAACTATAAAAGCAGGGCTTATGGGCAAACTTCGATTAAAGTGTCATTATACATCATTTCTAACAAGCCCAATAGAGCTAGAAATAGATGAATTATTATTGATCTTTGGACCAATAACTCATATAGCACGTGAGAATAAAAATATTTTTGAAGACAACGTGGAAGATGCACTTCTACAAGCAAAACTTCAACAGAAAATAATGAATTCAAATAAAAAAAGGCAAAGAACTCGTTCAAATAAAGATAAAACTCCAATTTTACGCAATCAAGTTACCCCAAAAGTTAATAAAAAGTCAAACCAACAGGCAAGTTTTAAATCAGAACATCACACCAATAATAAAGTGGTTTTTGAAGATGAAACCGGGGATAAGAAAAGCTTTAATATAAGTGAAAAGATTATAGAAAATGAAGGTTTAGATAAGACTGTTATGAAAAATGATATTGAGTTTAACAGAAAAAAAATAAACTCTGAAAACAGGAAAAAGATAAAACCTGAAAAAGATGAAGGAAGCACTGTTATGATACAAGCCAAAGAAAGTAATGATATTTTCAAACGTAGACAAAGAGTAAAAAATGAAGAAAAATATGAATCATATACTGAACGTATGCCTACTAAGCATGATAATCATGAGGAAGAGGTCAAAAAAAAAGAAGGAATCCTAGAAAAATATTTTTCCAAAATATTAAAAAATTTGATACTAACAGTAAAAAATGTGCATATAAGATATGAAGATGAAACTTATCCTTATCAGAACCCATTTTCTATTGGATTCAGTTTGAATAAACTAGAAGTTAAGAATATAAGCCACGAATGGGTCTATTCAGACTTTAAGCCATCAAAACGCCCTCCCCGCAAAAACGCAATTGTCAAAGATATATCATTCACTAATTTCGCCATGTATATCTACTCTATGGCAAGTGTGCTTATTCCAACATCACTTTGGGAAGCAACAATTCATTCAGAAATTGGTATATTTGAAGCTTTTCCAGCATATGAAGTTCGTGACCTTATAATCCAAGAATCCACAACATTATCAAAATCCCATCCAAGTACATTTATTGAACCGACAAACATAAGTATGTGTATAAGTTTTTATGAAGAACCTCCAAATTTAAGAATAGCAGGGTTTATTGATAAAACTCAAATAAAATTCACAGCATCAATGGCTGAATGTGTTAGGGGTTTTTTTGAATACTGTACAAATGTGCAAATATGGCCACTTGTACTCAGATTTAGACCCTTTGTTAGAATCCCAGAAAGGCTTGAAAAACGTGAGAGAAGAAAAGAACGTAAAAAAAGAAAGGAAATTATTAAGCTTTGGTTTTTATATGCATTTGCTTTTATAAAAACAAAAAGAGCAGCGATAAGATATGTGAAAGAGCGAAAAAACGATAAGGAGACAATGATAAATTTAGAAAGACAAGAAAAAATAAGAGAAAAAGTTATGATGAATGCACAAAAAGGAAATAAAGGAAATGATGAAATAGTTAGCAATGGAGAAACACAGAAAAGTTCTTTTTTTTCTTTTGGTCAGAAAAAGAAAATCCCAGGATTCTCAGGGACTGGACTTAGTGATATAGTAAAAGACTACAATTTGAAAAAAACAACCCAGCCTTTAAAACGTCGGCCTTATGATGGAGAAATTTATTTTCCAAAATCTATGGTCAATTCAGAAATTGAAATTAACATCAAAACTTTATTCCTTAGTATATCAGATGAAGATACAAAATTAAGCTTAGAAATCGAAGCTCATGACATAAATTTTATATCAAATACATTAATAGATGAAATGAATTCTATTTTATCTATTAGAAACTATGTTATAGGAATTTTAGATCAATCAAAGAAATCTGAAATTATCAGAGCTGGTAATTTAGCTTATCAGAATGATTCAAAAGGTCAAAATTTTAATGACCAATATGCTGTAAAAATGACAAAAGTTTATAGACCTGGGGAAGTACTAATACCTAATGATATGTTTTTATCTATGAATATGTATGAAGTTAATACTGTCCTTAGCCCTATTACTATAACATATACGCATAATACTATAACTCAAATTTTTCTTATCAAAGAAGCTATTGAGATTGATAAATGTTTTAGAGAGAATCTTGATATGAAATATATTAAAGATTTCAATCAACATTGTAAAAAACTTAAAGCACCAAAAGTATTTGGTGTTGATTTTAAAAAATACGTTCTCTGTAAACAAGTTGCTAAAAAGTTTGTTATGTTACAAAAAGAAACTGATATACTTATTAAAGAATTACATGCAAATATTATTAATATTATGTTTGATGTAAATTTTGAAGTTCAAGGTGGGGTTGTGAATTTTTATGATTTTTGTCCGAATATGATTATGAGTATTAATTTTGCAAGAAATAAATTTACTTTTGCTAAGGATAAAGAGTATACTTATGCTAGTGCTTTAGGGTTTTTGTTACAATCATCTAGTGCTCCTATACCTTTGCATGAGTTTGTGACTAGTGTTGGGAGTTTGTTTTTGGAGAAAATGAAACTGATGGATCGATTTTGTAGTTTTAAGAGTTAAAGCATTTCGAAGATGATTAGTTTAGGGCTAAGGGAGATAATTAGTTGTAGTTTAATTTTATTTTTTTTTATGATTAATATGTGTGTGAAAGAATTTTTAAAGATAACACCCTAACCTATAAATTTTTTAATTTTTGAAGTGATTTTTTTTTGGTTTAAAGCTGGTGTTTTATTAATAGATAGTATAATTTATTTATTAAAATCCTATTATAAAAGTCACCTAAAAAACCTTATAAATTTTCCTAGTACAATCATAAAAACCATTTTCACTTTATTCTAATCTTCTTCTCAACACATCATAATCTTCAAAAATAGCCATTACACAATAAACCAACCTCATAATCCTANAAAAACCATTTTCACTTTATTCTAATCTTCTTCTCAACACATCATAATCTTCAAAAATAGCCATTACACAATAAATCAACCTCATAATCCTAAAACCTACTAACACATTCTTTCATCAAAATCATTAACTAAAGTTTTGAGTTTAAAAACCACATAAAAACCAAATTCAACAAAGTAAAATCATTTAGCTTAACAAGACTACTTAAAACATCATCCTATTAATTTTGCCAATCGAATTCTCTGAGTTAGTTTTTTCTAACTTAAGACTAGGAAATGTTCCTTGATCCTCATAGCCAGCTAATCCTGGTGTAAAAGACATAATATTACGTTTACTACTGTTGGCGAAAGGATTTTCTAATATTTCTTTAGACATATCAACCGAGTCCTTTAATGTCTCATATATTTGTTGTATTTTCTGTTTATGCATAGAAATATTCTGTGCTAAAGAGCCACTTTTACTACAAATTTTTAAAATATCATCGTTTGTTAATCCATTAGATGAGTTTGATACAACAATATCGGGTAAACTTGTGTCTTTTAATGAACTATTTGGATTTGAACTTCTGCAACTTGTACTTTCTCTTTCTTCGCTTAGGTTTTCTAGGATAAACTGAAGTAAATCTAAGCAGGTTTTTTTCAAATTATCTGATTTAATATCTTGGATTAACATTTCTTCTGAGTCAAAAATGTCGTTGAAGCTTTTGTTCCAAAGGCAGTTTTTCTTTACCCTTAATGTGAGGAAGTGTGCATATTTTAGCACACGGTTTAAATCTACATCAATTTGAGGAACGTCATTGATTTTTTTCAAGGTTTTAGACATTTCTTTGTTCGCTTGAAGAAGTTCGTTTCTGTATAGTTATTACCGTTCAGCTTCTAATTTAGAAATTTCCATGCGTAGTTTTGCTATTTCTGTTTTATGATTGCAAGAAGTGCCTAATATATTAGGTGACTCAGGGGTATTTGAGATACTTTTAAGCTTTTCTGAGGTTATTTGAAGAAAATTTTTAAGTTTTTCCGATGATGGAAGGGATTTCCTTTGGCTATCATAACTTGACTGTGTTGAAAGAGGAAATAAAGTGTTATCTGACTGTAAAGAACTTTCTGGATCTGGTTGTGCTGATTTTGGTCTTGATATGCTAGGGTTTTCTATAATTAAGATTCCAGGGCTTGGTAATCTTAAATTAACTTTATGGCTCGACATTTATTGGATAATTTTCCAGTGAAGATAAATAAAATGAAATGAATTGAAAATTATTAAGAGGTTTGAATATAATAAAAAATTTATATGGAAATTGTATATTTTTATTAGAAAGAGAAGAAGGGAAGTTTCAAATTTTTGGTTTTGTGATTTAAATTTTAAAAGATGTATAATTATGGTTAAAATAATAAAAATATTAGAAAGGATGAATTGAGTTGGGTTTTAGATTGTTTTTTGTTTAAGAAATTAGATATTGTGAAAGAAAGTAGTTTTATTTTTAACTGAAGGTTAGATGAGATGCTTTGGATTTTGGGATAGTGATAACTTGAGTAATTTATGGTTTATTGTCGGATTAAGTGAACCCAAAGATTTTAACTTTATATAATATTAAAGATGTGATTTATTTTTCATATTTTCTTTAAACCTATTTCGATTTTCTTTTCAAAATTTATCTCAATATGCTGATAATCAGTGATTTTTTTGGAAATTTATCTTAATATGCTGATAGTCAGTGATTTTTTTGGATTTTTAAAACATCTACTTTGGAAGTGTATTTTTTTATAAATTAATCAACTTAAGTATTGTAATTGTTATCAATTTTAGGAATTGGTGTTGACCTTGAAGTGTTCTAGTGATCTTTTTTCTAATTATGCAAAGTTTTATTTTTTACTAAGATTAAAAATCAAAATAATTAAAGTATAAAAATTCTTGTAAAATGAATTAATTATTGATATAAAAAAATTATCCCAAGCATAATACTATACATGCCTATAACTAAAACTAAAAATACTTTAGCTTTTGTCAATACACAATTCATCTAAAATCCAATTTCATTATATATTACAAACTATTTTATTTACTAAAACTATTTTATTATTTGTATTAGTTCTCAAATATAATTATTTAAAATTACAAGCTTATCTTCAACTAGAATAACAATATTATATTATATGATATTTCATCCGATAAAATATTATCTGATATTGTCTTTTATATTATTTACTAAAGAATAAACCTAATTTATCAATTTAGAATCCCATAGAATCTTCCTGATTCATATGCAAATAAAGCAATCCATCATCACTTTTAAAATCTCTATATAGCTCTTCAAAGGTAACCTTAAATGATATGTGCCTTTGCCCTTTAATCTCAACAAATATTGCTCTCTTACTTTCTAAATTCATTTCTGTCGGGTAAAAAAATACAAATTCATTTAAGCTAATCCTTCGGGGCACTAGGAATTTCTTCTTGATATTCTATCAGCCACTATAACTGGAACTTTGTCCGGGAACGAATTTTGCAAGTACTGTAAATCCATTTATCTATCAAAAGTAAATTTTCGCCTTCAACAACCCAATATCACCCACCTTATAATCCTACCTAAACCCAGCCTAAAATCTTAAAAATCCATCATAAACTAATTTCCACATCAAAATAAAGCCTTTAAGAATAACCATAAACATCACTTAAACTAGGTTCTTCTGGATTTCCAACAAATTCTATCTTACGTTTTTTCTTCAGTTTCTTATCAAATCTATTCCTAGCTGGCTTATCTAAAGCTTCTTGTCTTGGATGTACATAATTCCCATTCTTATACAAAGTGTCTCCACTAACCAAACCACTAAGTACTTTAATCGGTGTTAATACAAATCTAGGTCCAATCTCAGAAAGGGCAACATCATCACCTCCTTGTGTAATTTCAAAATTCCTAAAGTAAATTCTACTAAACACATGGGAAAATGCAAAAACATGATCGACAAACGGCATAGCTTTTGGGTGTTTTTCTGGTGTTGCGAAAGTTTGCATAAACATCTGTTGAATCACTTGCAAATAAGGTGCTGATTCAAAACTTTTATCAAAGGATAATATTGGTCTAGAAGCTTTAAGACAATTTCCTGTAAGCCTAAGCTCGCCACTTGTATGAATGTTTTGAACTAAAAACTTAACTGATGGACCATTAGGATAATGAGCAAGCCACAAAAAACATATTCTTTTACGTCCTTCTAAATACAAAATATTGTTACAGGAATGCATTTCTGCCAAGTCCTGAAGGGCTGAAAAGTGACTTTTTCTATCTATTTTAGCTTCTTTTTTACTATGTGGAAGTAGCCTTACAAGATCAGAAACTAGATCCCTTTGTTGATGAGAGGCTCCTCTTGAACATAAGATCAAAGTTCTGTTCTGTTTAGGTTTACCTTCCATTAGGGATTATAAGGATATAAATGATGGAGATTTTTGAATGCCGCCAGAAGACTTTTATGAAGCATTACCTTCACGATAAATTTGCACGTGAAAAGTTTGCAATTGAATTAAGGAAAAAGAAAAGAAGGTTAATTACTGATAAGAAAAGACATGCAAATGGCGGGATTGAAGATCAGAAAGTTAAAGATCAAGATATGGGATTAGAGTTTTGTGAGATTTTGCCTGAGATTTTTAGAGGTATGATTGAAGAGAATAATGTTGGGGTTATTACTAGGAATATTATGTTTGATGAAAGCATGATAAAGTTAGCTGATTGTTTGATTACAAGTTTGAGTGAAGATGATGAAGGAATTTTGGAGGCATCTTTGAATATTTTAGAAGCTGTTACAGGATTTGATGATTGTTTGAAGTATGTGAAAAACCAAAATGTTTATAAGAAAATTTTTAGAGTGTTGGAGTTGGGTATTGAAAGGTTTTATCCAAAAATTGTTGTGGTTTTTGCTAATCTATGCGATTCATCAGATGATATTATAGAAGTGTTACTAAAGTACAATTACTTGAATAAACTTTATATGATAGTTTTTAAAAACGCACAATTAAGTAGCCTAGTCGCTTTAGCCCTTCAAAGAATAGTTCAAAAGGCTTCAGTTTATAAATGTGAATGCTACATGGATGATATTATAAAAATATTAAATCTTGTAAAAGTAAACCCTATAAACGATAAAATTATCCTACAAACACTCGAATGTCTTATGGAAAAAAAGTTTGATAAAATCCTATGGGAATGTACTCTTGATGTAATTATAAGGAAAATGAGAGAAAAAAAATCAATCAAAAAAATTGTTAGAATTATCAGCTCACTTGTAAGATACGATAATCTAAACCCTCAAATCCTAAATCAACAAATTATTAATTATCTAGCTGAAGTTTTTATATTAAAAGAACAATGTGGAGTGAATATATTGTTTATAGCTAGCAATATTGCTGGAGGAAGCAATTTGGATATTTGCAATCTTTTATGTTCTAATATGAGGAAAATTGTAATTGAAAGTATTAATCATATAAACCTTGATTTAAGAATTGAATGCAGTTATGTTTTTAAACATATTAGTATTAAAGGCACAGAGCTACAGAAAATTAGTATGACTGATGAAAATATTTTTAAAAAAATTGCATTAACACTTGGGATTGATTTGACTTTAGATATTAACTATTTGATTTATATATACAATTGTTTTGATTGCGAAAGATTTGTCGAGAAAATATTGTTGATGTATTATAGTTCGAATATTCATGAGGAAGTAACTAAACTTCAATTGTCGAAAAATAAAGAAGTTAGTAAATGTGCCCAATATGTTATTGATAAAGTTTCTATGATTAGTATAGGCTAATAATTAATAAGAGTAAAATTGTGGCAACGCATATAATTGTAATATCGATGGGAAAATTGGGTTTTTAAATCAGATGGTGGGTATAGGTTTAATAAATATGATCAAAAGCAAAGAAGGAAAATAGATATGGTGGTTAAGTATTGGTTGATGTGGCAAGGTATAAAAGAAGCTGTTTATGTAGAAGAAAACATGAAAATAGAGGTTATAGATAGAAGATTATTAAGCTATAAATAAATACATGAATATTTTGTTTAAAAGTATACAATTTGAATCATTAGCTATTGGAGACATAAGTATTAATTTTAATGGAGTTTATAAATTTTATATAACATGATAGCAAAAACTTGTCTTAGCCTCAATGCAAATTCCTAATATATTCTATAGTGAATAAATCCGCAAATGATATCCAAGCTGCAGTAAAGTCATATGATAAGGCAAAACCAAATTAATTTAAGTTTATCTGGCAACAATTAAGTATATTTGAAAGAGCCTTAAAAACTTGGATTAGACCAAGTTGTCTCTCTAAAGATATTAATACAAAGATTAAGATTTTGATGAAATTATTAGTATTTCAAATAGAGATTTAACTAAGATTCAATAGTTTTTAGATTATATTTTATGAACTTCGGAAAATTGGTTTGCTATAATGTTACTAAAAGTATATAGTTTTAGCAAGAACATATTTATACAAGATAATTTAGATATAAGCATTGATCTTAATGATTATAATTTCTGAAATAAAGTATTGCCGCCAAAGTATTTATATAAATATATTTTTTGTACTGTATGAGTTTTTGGTAGAAAAAAAAATATTAGCTGAAAAACTTGTAAGTGTTCTTGAATAACTTTTGGAAATTTATTATGCTAAATGCTAACTGTAAGCTGAAAAAGGTTTATGGGTATTATTGTCAAGTGTAAAATTACAGATTATTCTAAAAATTTGTTGCAGTATACGATAAACACTAGAAAGGTGTTGTTACTTTTGGATAAATTTTGAGTGGTGGAATAAGATTTTTTTTTAGAAAGCAGATAAGTTTTTAGATGAAAATTACCACAGATATTGAATGTGGCATAAGTAACTTTTCACATCTTCTTCAAAGTTAATTTAAAACTTTCAATTATCTACTCATAAGAGTTAATCTTAGCGGTGTGGAGGTTGAGATCTTGAAAACTAAATAAGTCATAATTCTAATGTTTATGTTGTTGCAATAACGAATTAAAATCACAAACTTATTTTGGTAAGGTTTAAAAGAACTTAAATTATTATTTAGTATTTGATTTAATTCTAATAATAAGATGATTGCAATTGAATCATCTGATAAGCTAATTAATAGAATTTAAAGATAAAAGAGAGTATTCTATTTAGAAGTTTATATAAATAAGTTGTATAAGTTTAAGTCTGATGGGAGAATTTTAATTATAAACTTAGTGATTAAGATATTGAACCTTTAAGTATCAAAATATAATAAATCTAGAGGCTAAAAAAATATGTGTTCATAACTAATTTGAGTCTTGATGGCTAATTGCTAGCAAATGCTAATTCTGATAAACCTTTAAAAATTGGAACTTTTTAGCTTATATATAATGATTTATTTTTTAATTTCAGTCTTTTAGCATAGTTATTTTTAGTGAGGATAATTTTAACATTTAATGGCTATATAGATTTAGCTCTCTATAAAAATCATTACCAGAAATCATAGTAAACATAAAGCTAACCAAACTTTTCCCCAGTAGAATTATAATTTTCCCTTTAAAATCAAAGACAAATTTCATCCTACAGCATCATCACTAAGTAAACTTAATTCCCAATAAAGTTCTTCAAGATTCCTTCCTATTAGTCTTCATTTTTCCATATTTTTATTATCTAATCTATCTTGTATTATTCATACTCAGCAACCAGACCATAAATATAAGCAATATCTTGAAGTAAACTATCAAAAGCATCATCTGCTGGTCTAGCTGAGCAAAGTACTAAATCTCTTCTTCCATCTCTTTCTAAAGTAACTTGAATAACAGCAATAATCCTCTTCCCAAATAAATTCATAAAAATAGCTTCTGCTTTGTTATTGTTCAAACTTTTATATATATTCAATTGTTGTGCTGTTACACCTAACAAATTTTGTGCGTATTTATCAAAGATTTTAACTTTCAAAGATCCTGTACTATCATGTATAGGAAGAAGGATTCTATAACGATATGTAAAATCTTTATGGAAGACTTTACATCCTTCACAATAATAG
>MPUH01001629.1:0-11516 GCA_001970955.1 Stentor coeruleus | reverse complement strand
AATAATCATGCAGAATTCTCAGACAACAAGTTTAAACAATTTTTTCCTATTAGTATCTCCAAATTTCCTGAAAAACTAGAAAAATGTAGTTCCAAGTAAGCATGTAAAAAACCGAGCAATGCAGCATGCGAAACAGAGGGAAAAAAGCTTCTAGACAAGAAGCAGTTCAACACAAAGACCTGATAAAAATCTCTGATCAGCTTAATAAAAACCATTCTGGCATTAGAATAGTTATATGAACCTTTATTACCACTTGAAATTATAGAAAAGCGCCAAGAAAATAGCAACTTATAGAGAATATTGGGTTAAAAAACTCAGGTATTATTGATTTTTGCATGTTTTTGATTAGACTAGGACTGAAAATAGAGCAGGATTAACATTTTGCTAAGAGATATGGAGTAAATATTATATAAGACCAAAAAATGATCTACTATTTAATTTATGCATTACGAATCAAAGATAAAATTTAGTGTTGAATGTGTACTTAGGGGAAACTGTTCATGATAAAGAAAAGGTATGAAAGTCATCTGTGCATATGCGAATAATTTGGAAAGAACTGAGGAAAATCCGACAAAGCTTCAAAGGATTATATTGAGAAGATTAAATGATTATATGAAAATAAGCACGAAAATTTTGAATTATAAGAATAAATTTGAATTGTTTTCGGGAATGCCTACACTATCAAGTTTGACCCGTTTAGCGTAGTTCCAAAAGAGCATGCCTTTATCAATGCCCTCAAAAATACTTCAAGAATTCTGAGGTAATTAGCATCACACTTATTTTGATTTAATATTCTAATCTTTAAGCTTATTATCTACCTTTTTACATACTTAATATAATTAAAAGCAAAATGTCTTCAATAATTAGCCCAAAAACACCAAAAGAAATTTTTGTTTCTCAAGCTGTAGACAACTTTAAACAAGGAAAACTTATAAAACAAGTAACCTTTCAAAACAATCAAGTTATAGCAACCCTAGTTGAAAACTCATTAAATTATGCCGATATTGAATTTGGTTCATATTCTTCTCATGTTAGCTCTTTATACGACTATTGCCAAAATAAACAAATTGATCTGATAATGGAATATTCCTTTAAGCCATATCATGAATTAAAAATTTTCTTTTTTGATCGACTAGCATGTGACTACAAAATAAAAATGTTCCAAATATTCACAAATTTCGCAGAGCCTATTGCTTACAATTTTGTTTTCAAACAAATAAACAAAATATCTCAAAAAAAATAAAAACAAGCAACACGATAAGGAAAAAATTTTTAGATTCATTCAAGAACAACAAAAAGGAGAATGCTTTTTCTAAAGGAATGAAAATCCCTTTAGAAAAAGATGCTTCTTGCTAACAATACCAAATTTTTATTACAAAGTTATAAATGAAGATGAAGATCAATGTTTTCTTAAGCTAAGACCAAATTATTTTCTCAAATATAAATTGTGCATATTTTTTAATCGGATAAAAAGATTTATGTTATTTTTCGGCCAGTCGAAAATTTGCATTTAGTCGATATTTTCTTCCATTATATATTCAAGATGACGAAGATAAAAAGGACAGTTTATACAGTGATATTATTAATGAAAATCTAAACAATATTGAATTATATTCGAAATATCCAAAATATATACTCACTCATAGATATAATTAAAGATAAGACAAAGAACAAGAAAAGCAAATAGATTAAATTATAAGTTAATTATTCGAAAGTAAAATTTAGTTTTAATATTAAAATTAACCTAGGCAGTGTAAAGCTAATATTTACCGATCTTCGCTACATCCCACTTGATCTTGTAAAATATTGTATCGGCTATGCTTCGAAATGACCTTGAGTTCAGCCTGACTGATTATTGTCTCAAATGCGTTCTTCTCTCTCTATTGTAAAATTATAATTATAAGGGGTACTATATTTATATTTTAAAATGCAATACACTTGTAATCATCATTCTGCATTGTTGCATCGGATCAAAGTCTTGTAGAACTGCGAAGATTTGATATTTTTCTCTGCAACTTTGATTGGTATATTCAATGCATCTGATGTATGTCCAAATTGGGGAAAATGGATTAGATGTGTTATCTCCCGGCGCTATTTCCTGGTTTGTAAGCTCAGTCAGATCTTGGGCCTTGCACAATTGTAACTATATATGTATAATTATCCCTGCCGGACCTTATAGTTTAAATTAATATGCAAACCAATTTATACTAGTGCAAAAAATTGATTTTAAAGCTTACCATCTACCTTAGACATTGAATTTTTCATAGTTTGCTTCATTTTTATATCAAATATGTTGTCATTTTAAAAATGTCTACAAAAATTTAAATCTAATTTAAAAATGTCTACAAAAATCGAAGATTTAGTCTAAAAGTTATGCTATTATAAGTTGGCTGAGTATTTTTTAAACTAAATAAAATATCTTTAAAAATAATATATATATATCCCTGCCGGACCTTATAGTTTAAATTAATATGCAATACTGAGATGCGNTCTAAAAGTTATGCTATTATAAGTTGGCTGAGTATTTTTTAAACTAAATAAAATATCTTTAAAAATAATATATATATAGTAAGTACTATTATTTAATCAAATTTCGACATTAAATTTTAAATAAATGTAGACATTTATAAATGCTTAATTCGACTTTTGCAAGAGCTGTAAGAGAGTATGAAATTGAACCCTTTGATTACAGCATATTAATTATAGGTGCTTCTGATGCTGGAAAATCAACTCTTATTAATACTGCAGTAAATTTTGCTCTTGGAAGCGATGTTAAAAATCTTAAGACAGCTTCAAAGAATAGGAAATACCTAAATTTAAGTCCTGGGTTTGATGATGAGAAGCCTGAGGTGATTCATTATACTATGCATTCTCATTTTTATAAAATATCTTGCTCTGAAACAAATTATAAAACAATATTATTAGTTGATACACCTGGAATCTCTTCGATGGGTAGAATTGAAGAGGATGATGACAGTGCTCTTGAAGTAATGAGAGCTGCCCGACTTGTCAGTGGATTTAATGCAATTTTTGTTGTTCAAAATCAATCAATAAATAAATTAACACCTCACGTAAAGTATACTCTTTACAGAATATCAGAAGTGATACCTAGTGATTTTAAGAAATCTATAATTTTAGTATTATGTCTTAGCACTGATAAAATATCCGCACTTGATGAAGAAAATTATGATTTCCCAATAAAAAAAACTTTTTATTTTAACAATTGTTTTTTTGAATATACCCAGGCAGACTATATGACAAATAAAAAGCTTGAAAAGAAACAGAACAAAAAACTAGTAAAATCAAAAAAAAGAATTTGCAAATTATTTAATTATGTATTTAGAATGAGCTTTGTAACAAGTATTCAATACGGTGAATTATTCGAACTCCACAATTCTATTATGGAGAAGAATTCTGAATATAATGCACACTTGAAAAATTTACAAAAGCTTGATCAATACAGAAAATATAAAACAGAAATATCAAAATCTCTAGCAGTTCAAGATATTTTGAAATATTATGAGATACCACCTTATTTAAAAGATGATAAATTGATAGATGCAATTATTAAAGAAAAGGAGAAAGAAATTATTGAAGATCTTCAAAGGTTAGAAAATGCAATTAAAAATGTTAATCCTAGATAAAAAGTTGATAATGGTTTGTCTACATCTGTAGATGTGTTAAAATTTTCACCTGATTTAGAAGAAATAATAAAGTATGAAAGTTTATTAAAATCATACAGAGATAGATAGCCATATTTAATAGTTATTAGTAATTAAATGAATCTTTAGTACTAATATTTTATTAATAGAAAAACTGAAAATTTAATAAATCGCTAAGTCTTTAATTAAATAGCATTGATAATTCAAATTTTTCTATATTAAAGTTTGCCAAATAGGTTTAAAAGGGTTTAGAAGTTTTAAAAACTGTTAAATTAGAGACCATTGTATTTATGTTTATTATATATTATACGCTTATTATGTAAGCAAAATTTTAATCAATTTATTTCTAGCTTACACAATTAAGATGCATATAATATTATTAGATATGATAAAAGCTCAGTGATTATAAAATATAATGTGCATTAATATGAATGTATAATTTATTCCTAAAACTTAACTATTATTAGATTTTTTAATAGTTGATGGGATTTCTATTACTATCTCTATCAATTTCTGATAAAAGCTTATCCATATTTTTTTTTATTTTCCTCCAATTTTTATTTATATTTATATTGGTATTGCTATTATTCCGATAAATATGATTGCTTATTTCCATAATTTTAATATTTTTTGGGTTTCTATGGATTGAAGGAGTATATTCAATACTAGAAGCGTAAAATGTAAAAACATAAATAAATCTGATATTCGGATTATTATATGCCTGATGGTTATCTATTTGAATTAAGAGATTTTTCATATTAATGTTCATTTCAATATCCATACTTTTTTTTACAATGAAAAAATACATGGGCTTTTTAAGTCTAATTAGTTTGCTAATTTCATCACTCACATGTGCTTCACAAAAGGTTGGATTAATCATTTCAGAAAAGTGAGGAGTTTCGACTAAAAGTGTATATCTATTATTATTTTTTTTCACAATAAAATATTCATTATCCATTTGGGAATCTATTCCGAAATTATAATAATCTTTTAATTCCATATTATTATAACATGCTTTTATAAATCTTTCAGTGACTATAGTATTTTCATTTTTATTTTCTAAACAATTAAGCATCGTTTGAATAAATGCTGTCCTACCACTTGATTCATGTCCGATAATAATAAAAATATTGTTAGCATTTGCGGCTATTTGGTCCAAATTATCAAAGCTAATATAAGAATTTTCGAATTTATTACATGATAATTCATTGGCTTTCTTTTTTAGCCTATTTTCATTTTCGAGTTTTATAAGTGAACTTTTATTAAGATTTTTCAAGTGTTTCTTCATATCTTTAGATGCTTTTTTGTTATTTATTTGCGGATTAGTTTCACTGCTCCTTACTTCATTGATACTATTATGGGCTTCATTAATTTTTTTCTTTTCTTCATCATCTTCCTTTTTTTTTCTTTTTTCTAAACTTGTATCAAAGTGATCACTTTCATGAACTTCTACATTATCAAGTTGCATTCTACTTTGATCATCAGGACTATGCGATTTATTTTTGTATTTTTTTAAGGATCTATTGTATTCTTCTTTGCTTACAGCATAATATTTTATATTTGGTTCGTTGCTTTGATGCTCTTTGATTAGAGTGATTATATAATATTTTTCTTTATTCCTTGACTCATTTGAATTTATTATGTTTGCTAAGCTATAAATTTCATCTCTGTTCACTAAAACTAAATTAAGTGTGTATTCCATTTCTAAAAAATTAATAGGCTCAGGATTTATCTTAGATTCTAGATGATTTTGCTCTCTGTTATTAAATTGATTTTGATTAATAAATTTTATTAGCACATATTTTCCTAGCTCATTTAAAGCTGAATTTATTTCAATTCCACAAATTATTGCTAAAAAATGATGCTTGCTACTAGTGCAAGAATCATGTGTGAGCTCACTAGAGGCATTGCTTAAAGCTGATCCCATTTTTTATAATATATAGCATAATTAAAATGTCTACATTTTTTACTTGTAAGCATTATTTTACAAATATTTTTTTTAGTAATGAATTTTATTTATATTCGAGGAGTTTGCATTTTTCATTGCTTATTTAATTTATCCTACACTACAAATTTATCTAGACAATCAGATAAAAAAATTATTAAAATCGAGCCTTATATTTTATTTTGGAAGAAAATAACTGTTCTTGAGAAAAATTTCAAAGGCTTAATGCAATAAATTAAGCGGCCAAAAGTGGTGTATAATTTTTTAAACTCTTTAATTATTTCATTGAAAATGCAACTAATATCAAAGAAACTTTTTTAAGCTGAGCACAAAGTATTCAAAATATTATGATAATTAATCATAATTCTCCCCATTAAAATATTAAAGAAAAGGTATACTTTAAGGCATCATAATACATTTTGTAATATCTTATATGAAATTCAGCCATAAACATTAAACTCATATTCTATTAAAGATTAAGTCCATAGTGAATAGCTACAACGCCAAAAGTTAAATTCCTATGATTTATCGATGGCAATCCAGCTTCCGCCAAGATTGGGTATAAGGTACCTATTATAAATCTCATAAAAAGAACCAACAATAAATTGTTGATTTATTGAACTCTAAGTAACTTTAATCTATCTTTTTTTAAAATCCTCTTATCTTGTTTAATAGCTTTAAGCCTATCAGTTTTCTTATGCCAAAAGCAATAGTATAATAATCAAATGAATTCTCAGTGAAAGGAAAAGATTCAACATTTGCCTCAACCAAATTAAGGTTTAACCCAAGCATTGAGACTCTTGATTTCATGCATCTAGCATCCCTAGATTTATATTAGATACTGAGATTAGATTATAGACTGGAAAGCACGTTGTGATTTCACGTTCGAGCTTGTCTGATACACGAAATGCGATGATATTACACTAAATTAAAATGCAGTAATACATGCATTAGTATTTAAATAAATATAAAAATTTCGGAATAACAAATTGGATTTTAAAGTTTACCATCTACCTTAGACATTGAATTCCATAGTTTGCTTCATTTTTATATCAAATATGATGTTATTTTAAAAATGTCTACAAATTTGAAGCTAATTTAAAAATGTCTACAAAAATTTGAAGACTTATTCTAAAAATTATGCTATTGCAAGCTTGGGTTAAGTATTTTTAAACTAGATAAAATATCTTTAAAAACAATATATAAATAGTAAGTACTATTGTTTAATCAAAAATTTCGACATTAAATTTTAAATAAATATAGACATTTATAAATGTTTAATTCGACTTTTGCAAGAGTTGTAAGTGAGGATGAAATTGGCCACTTTGATTACAGCATATTAATTATAGGTTCTTCTGGTGCTGGAAAATCGACTCTTATTAATACTGCAGTAAATTTGACTTTTGAAAGCGATGTTAAAAATCTTAAGGTAGCTTCAAAGAGTAGTAAATACCCAAATTTAAGTCCTGGGTTTGATGATGGGAAGGCTGAGATGATTTATCATCAAAGTCAAAGCTTTACTATGTGCTCTCATTTTTATAAAATATCTTGCTCTGAAACAAATTATAAAACAATATTATTAGTTGATACACCTGGAATCTCTTCGACTGGTGGAATTCAAGATGATAATGGCAATACTCTTGAAATAATGAGAGCTGCCCGACTTGTCAGTGGATTTAATGCAATTTTTTTGGTTCAACGCATTTCAGATAATAAATTAACACCTCACGTAAAGTACAGTCTTTACAGAATCTCAGAAGTGATACCTAGTTTATTTGAGAAATCTATAATTTTATTCGTAAGTTATAGCACTGATAAAACACCCCCAATTGATGAAGCAGAGTATGGTTTCCCAATAAAAAAAACTTTTTATTTTAACAATTCTTTTTTTAATTTTACCCAGGCAGACTATATGACAAATAAAAAGCTTGAAAAGAAACAGAACAAAAAACTAATTAAATCAAAAAAAAGATTTTGCAAATTATTGAGTTATGTATTTAAAATGAACTCTGAAGCAAGTACTCAATACAGTGAACTATTCATACACCACAATTCTATTATGGAGAAGATTTCTGAATATAATGCACACTTAGAAAATTTACAGAATCTTAATCAATACAGAAAATATAAAAAAGAAATAAAAATAACCCAATGGATTAATACTGATTACCATAGTACTATATGCTCTAAGCACAATACCCTCTGCCATGAAAGTTGCTCTTTAAACTTTAATAATTTAACAGGCACACAGTTTTTTAATAATTGCGCATGCATGAATATGGAAAAAAAGTGTAAAACATGCGGCTGCTTTTCTGAACAACATGCTCACAGACGTCAAAAGCCAGTTTTAAGATCTCTAACAATTACAGAAATTTTGAAATATTATTCGATACCATCTTATTTAAAAGATGATACAATAATAGATGCAATTATTAAAGAAAAGGAGAATGAAATTATTGAAAATCTTCGAAGGCAAGAAATTATAATAAAAAATGTTAACCCTAGATACGAAATTTCAACTCTTTTGTCTACATGTGTAAACGTATTAAGCTTACCAATTAATTTAGAAGAGAAAAAAAGGTATGAAAGCTTATTAAAATCATACAGAGATAAATAGCCGTATTTAATAGTTATTAGTAATTAAATCAATCTTTAGAAAATTACATGAAATAGTGCTCTACAGCACAAAATTTGAAAAAATCATTAAAGAAAAACTACTAACAAAAGCAACAAGCATTGACAACTTAATCAAAAACTTTATGGAAAGTATTTACACAACAAGAAAGCGAACTACAAAAAAGGAACTTGGTCCCTAATCGGGGGACGATTTATTAATCTAATCTAAATCAATCTTTAGCATTAATATTTTATTAATAGAAAAATCTTAAAATTTAATAAATCGCTAAGTCTTTAATTAATAGTACTGATAATTAAATTTTTCTACATCAAAGTTTGCCAAATAGGTTTAAAATATTTAGAAGTTTTAAAAATTAAGAAATTAGAGGCCAGTGCATTTATTTATCTACAACTTCAGTAAAGACCTTATTTGCCATCTCTTATTTTTCCTCTCACGCTATGGTTTTTACCTTAAGTATACTATGGATTATAGTTTTTAAAAGTAGCATTTTTATTAGACACAACTTTTTATAAGATGATTTTTGATTTTTAAATAAGAATGATTAAATTTTGTTGGGAGGTAATGTATTGAGTAGTTTTGTGCTAAGGATGAATACTAAGTTTAGAATTAGGCTTCTAGGAATAATTTTGTGTTTTAGTTGAGATATAGAAGATAATTAAGTAAAAATAATAATATTTTATTTTAAAGCCTTTAAAATCCAAAATGCATTTAAATAATTCAAGAATCCAATAATAAAATATACTTTCTACTCTTAAACTACTCAATAAATTAATTCCTAAAACTCAAACTTTAGCTCCATATTTTGAATTTTTATACTTATCACAAAACTATTTCTCCAAAATAATCTAATTGTTAATAAAAATAATCATGCAGAATTCTCAGACAACAAGTTTAAACAATTTTTTCCTATTAGTATCTCCAAATTTCCTGAAAAACTAGAAAAATGTAGTTCCAAGTAAGCATGTAAAAAACCGAGCAATGCAGCATGCGAAACAAAGGGAAAAAAGCTTCTCGACAAGAAGCAGTTCAACACAAAGACCTGATAAAAATCTCTGATCAGCTTAATAAAAACCATTCTGGCATTAGAATAGTTATATGAACCTTTATTACCACTTGAAATTATAGAAAAGCGCCAAGAAAATAGCAACTTATAGAGAATATTGGGTTAAAAAACTCAGGTATTATTGATTTTTGCATGTTTTTGATTAGACTAGGACTGAAAATAGAGCAGGATTAACATTTTGCTAAGAGATATGGAGTAAATATTATATAAGACCAAAAAATGATCTACTATTTAATTTATGCATTACGAATCAAAGATAAAATTTAGTGTTGAATGTGTACTTAGGGGAAACTGTTCATGATAAAGAAAAGGTATGAAAGTCATCTGTGCATATGCGAATAATTTGGAAAGAACTGAGGAAAATCCGACAAAGCTTCAAAGGATTATATTGAGAAGATTAAATGATTATATGAAAATAAGCACGAAAATTTTGAATTATAAGAATAAATTTGAATTGTTTTCGGGAATGCCTACACTATCAAGTTTGACCCGTTTAGCGTAGTTCCAAAAGAGCATGCCTTTATCAATGCCCTCAAAAATACTTCAAGAATTCTGAGGTAATTAGCATCACACTTATTTTGATTTAATATTCTAATCTTTAAGCTTATTATCTACCTTTTTACATACTTAATATAATTAAAAGCAAAATGTCTTCAATAATTAGCCCAAAAACACCAAAAGAAATTTTTGTTTCTCAAGCTGTAGACAACTTTAAACAAGGAAAACTTATAAAACAAGTAACCTTTCAAAACAATCAAGTTATAGCAACCCTAGTTGAAAACTCATTAAATTATGCCGATATTGAATTTGGTTCATATTCTTCTCATGTTAGCTCTTTATACGACTATTGCCAAAATAAACAAATTGATCTGATAATGGAATATTCCTTTAAGCCATATCATGAATTAAAAATTTTCTTTTTTGATCGACTAGCATGTGACTACAAAATAAAAATGTTCCAAATATTCACAAATTTCGCAGAGCCTATTGCTTACAATTTTGTTTTCAAACAAATAAACAAAATATTTCAAAAAAATACAAAACAAGCAACACGATAAGGAAAAATTTTTTAGATTCATTCAAGAACAACAAAAAGGAGAATGCTTTTTCTAAAGGAATGAAAATTCCTATATTAAAAGATGCTTCTTGCTACACAATACCAAATTTTTATTACAAAGTTATAAGGTAAGATGAAGATCAATATTTTCTTAAGCTAAGACCAAATTATTTTCTCAAATATAAATTGTGCATATTTTTTAATCGGATAAAAAAATTTATGTTATTTTTTGGCCAGTCGAAAATTTGCATTTAGCCGATATTTTCTTCCATTATATATTCAAGATGACGAAGACAAAAAAGAGAGTTTATACAGTGATATTATTAATGAAAATCTAAGCAATATTGAATTATATTCGAAATATCCAAAATATATACTCACTCACAGATATAATTAAAGATAAGACAAAGAACAAGATAAGCAAATAGATTAAATTATAAGTTAAATACTCGAAAGTAAAATTTAGTTTTAATATCAAAATTAACCCTAGGCAGTGTAAAGCTAATATTCACCGATCTTCACTGCATCCCACTCGATCTTGTATAATATTGTATCGGCCATGCTTCGAAATGACCTTGAGTTCAGCCTGACTGATTGTTGTCTCAAATACGTTCTTCTCTCTCTATTCAAAATTATAATTATAAGGGGCACTATATTTATATTTTAAAATGCAATACACTTGTAATCATCATTCTGCATTGTATGTATCGGATCGAAGTCTTGTGGAACTGCGAAGACTTAATATTTTTCTCTGCAACTTTGATTGATATATGCAATGCATCTGATGTATGTCCAAATTTTGGGAAAATGGATTAGATGTGTTATCTCCCGGCGCCATTTTCTGGTTTATAATATGCTCAGTCAGATCTTGAGCCTTGCACAATTGTAACTATATATGCATAATTATCCCTGCCGGACCTTATAGTTTAAATTCATATGTAGCACTGAGATGCGCGAATATTATTAGAATTAAAAATATTTTAATTTTTATGCTATCCCTCATCTAATGTTATGAATTTATAAACAGAGTGTTCTATTGTATTTATTCATCCTTTAAAATTATATATTTACAATATCAGCATTTTTTCTATGGATATCTATAGGGATTAAAGGGTATATAAATCGAATATAAAGTTTAAAGTGGGTGATAG
>MPUH01001628.1:0-11520 GCA_001970955.1 Stentor coeruleus | reverse complement strand
TTTTATATGCGATATGCAATATTTTATTGTTTCAAGCTTAAAGTAATCTCTATACTTTAATTCTTCATACTCATCCACAAGCAGCTTTTCAGTTTTTACATATTTTTTATATATTAATAACAACTATGATATCTGCATTTTAAAAAACTTAACTTCCATTATTCCTTTTCTCATCCCAAAAGCTTCTAAAGCCTAGAAACTATTTTTTAATAATCAAAATCAAACTTAAATATAAAAAAAAACTATCTTATCATCCTAAAAAATCATAAATTTCCATAAAGATACTCCAAAAATAATTTTCTTCAATATAGAAACCTCCTAAGATCATCACCATCCTCTTAACCATATAATCCAATTATAACCTCCAACACACAAATTCTTATTTAATAGAATAATCTAAATATGAATGAATCCGTAGTTTTAAACTTCAACATAAACCAGTGCTTAGAATGTCCTGTGTGCATGGATCTGCTCTGTGTCCCTGTTTATCAATGTGTAAATGGGCATTCAATCTGCCCTCAATGTACAAGGTCCGATAAAATGAGTCTAACCATCTGCCCGATCTGCCGTTCCTCTTTATCAAGGGATTTCAGAAACTACTCTTTAGAAAAAATCCTTGAAAACATCACAATTGCCTGTAGATTCCAAGGATGTAATCAATCAATAAAACTATCTGAGCGATTAGATCATGAAAATCTCTGCAAATATAATCCAAATGTTGATTGCGCGCTAGCTGATTGCTTATGGAAAGGACCTGATTTATGTGGACATTTAAAGCAAGCTCATATGATCAAAGAGTTTAATATGGATGATTGTGGCGTTAGAGGGTGGAATTCTAAGACATGGAAAGATGCGGATTGGGGGTTTAGTATATGGAATTTTAATGGAAGACAGGTATTGAATCAGTCTGTAAGCAATAAGAACTTTTTCTTCCTTTGGGTATATAATATACAAGATGAACCCTTAAGATTAAAACTTACAATTGGTGAAGGAAAACAGAAATCAGAATATAAACTCATGACGACTTCTGTGAAAAATTATAGAAAGGTTAAGTCTATGCCACTTCATATGAATATTTGTGAGATTGAAAAATACTTTTTGGAACCTGCTGAAGGACTAGATGAAGGCTATAAACGACTTACAATAGAAGTGAAAATTCTACCTAATAAATCATTTTGATAATACTACGTATAATAGTTAAATTTAAATGTATATTTTCGCTATTTTGCTTATAGAGAAATATGGCTTGTCAAGCTTAAAATAACACTGCCTTAATATTTTTGATTTAAAATTTCAAACTTTAATATCCGCCCTAAGGGACTAAATAATATAAAATCATTATATTTATTATCTTATTTTCTATATGAACAGAATTAATATTTCATATATTACATGTATAAGTACTTCAAAAATAACTATTATAAGTATAATCATTTACCAATTTTATAATTTTCTATAAACAAAATCAGAAAACAGAAATTCGAATCCATAATGTACTTAACTAATTAGTCATTAGACTTTTTAAACCTCTGCAGAAAACTGCTTTTAGGTGTTCCTCCACGTTTTGCATTTTGAACTGGAGTTGGTTCAGGAGAAAAATTCATCCCTTCAAAATCCTGTTTCACAAACCTCCTACTTGGTAATTGCTGGCTTCTTTTAACTTCTTCAATAACTTTAGGACTTCTAGGCAGCCTTGGATTTTTACGTGTTGGTTCTAAAGATTCTTGCGGTTCATTTACAACAGGAGAATTATTCCCAGAATTATTTCTCGAGTTCCTTGCTGATTTAATTGTAGGCTTCAAACAAGCTTTTCCCGCAGTGTCAATTCCAAGTTTATTATATAAAGGAGATTTTTTTGCATTAGATTTTTCTGGATCAAGTTTTGATTTTACTTGTATAGATAACGATTGTTCATAAACAATTTCTCCAGTTTGATCAATGATTGTACACATACGTATTAAATCATTTTCTATTAACTCAATATCATTATCTTGAAATGATATGGTATAAACTAATCCAATACTTTCTTTAACTGTACCTTCTCCATGTTCTGGATGACGGACTTGCCATCCAGGTTTGAGTTTCTGTTCAGAGAATTGCTGAACCCATTGGGTCTTGAGGATTTCAATTATTGGTGGACGGCTTTCAGGGTCTTCTTGTAATAATAAGGATATTAATTGTCTAGCATTATTCGATACATGTGCTCCAATATTATACCTTCCTTCAGCAACCATTCTCATCATATCCCTAGGGTTTTTTGCTCTATATGGAGGAGTCCCATGAAGCATTTCATATAATAAAATCCCTAAAGCCCATATATCAACTTTAAAACTCTGTTGTCTATTATTCAACATCTCCGGGGACATATAATCCAAAGTCCCACAAAATGTAACCCTTTGTTCAGTTCCTCTAGCACTCCATCCGAAATCACATATTTTAATCACATCATCTTTATTAATAAGCAAGTTCTCAGGTTTTAAATCCCTATGCAAAAGGTTTTTCATATGCAAGTAATTCAGTCCTACGCAGATTTGCGTGAAAATCGGCCAAATCTCTTTTTCAGCCAATTTAATTTTTTTCCTTATCAAATCAAAAAGGCTTCCTTTTTCAGCATATTCTAAAATAAGGTAAATTTTTACCCTATCTTCTAAATGGTCATATAAACGTATTATGTTTGGGTGTTTTAAAGTTTTATGTAAAGAGATTTCTCTAAAGAGGATTTTTAATGGGATGATCTGAGAGACATAAGCTTTTCTATAAAGTTTCATAGCAAAGAGTTTTTTCGAATCATTTTTTTGAACTAGTTGAACCTCACCATAAGCTCCAGTGCCTAGGATTTTTATATCTTTGGCTACAGTGAAGTCTTTTAAGGTATAGAGATGAGGCCGACAAGATGTTGAATGAAAGGCTGAGTCTGTATTTCTACAACGTTCAGAACAGTATTTGGGTATAAAACACACATCACAAGTTATGTGGTCTTCAGCAGGGTTAGAACAGTCTAACAAATTACACTCCATTAATACCTTTTTATATCAATTTTTTTTTTCATGCTTTAATATATATATGTATATAAAATGAGTCTTAAGAGATACTTTCATAGATCCACAACAACAATGAGTCCTGTGCAGAAAATCAACCAAATCTGGAATAATTTTATAAACTTTCATTCTAGTTTGTGTGAATTCGAAAGAAATGATTCTATGAAACCAGCGACGGCGTACTCAGAAATAAAAGCTCTTAATCAGATTGTTGATATTTTAATTGAAGAAGATTCTATTGATGTACAGATTAGAACTTTAAGACCATGTTTAGAATTTCTTATTACTTCAAGAGTATTTGAGATTCTTACAGCAGCTGCACAGATAGACATGCCTGGAGGGTTATTTCTTATTGTTATTAAAATGTTTACTAAAATATTAAAGAAGATTAAAAACCAGGATCTTGTTTCACAGATGAGTTTTCATAGCTCGCTAAGCTCGCTTTTACATATTTTGTTTTCAATTGTATCTTCAAGTTCAGATGAGATGAAAATTGCAGTAATCAAAATGATTAAAAGACTGCTTGAAAGAATTAAAGATAGCAGTGCTCATATGGATCTTTTTATTTCTAATTATGAGAAAAGGGCTGAGTTTTTACCTTTGTCGATTTTAATGCTTTATTTTAATGATGAGAATTTTTATAAGTACGACAAAACTCCTTTTATTATGATGGGGAAAGTTACAGATGAGAATTTTCTGAGGATTATTATTAAAGATCATGAGTTTACTTTGAACCTTGTAACAAAACTCTCGTTTTATTTCCAAATCAGAGAAGTTCATGCTATTAAAATCTACGCCGCATTTTTGGAAGAGTTTTACAGCAATTGTATATCAAAAACCTTTAAAGAAGAAATCGTTGATGCTTTTTATGAGATATTTTGTGCCCCAATCCTAACTCCAAGACTACAAAGTAATGATTATAGTACAAGAATAAACGCAAGTATCCTTTTAACAATATTAATACAAGAAATAACCTCAGTAGATATTCTTATACCAATTGTGTATTTTTTTCAAGGTAAAGCTAAAGATGGAAGTAAAAGATTAAAACCTTTAGTAAATACACCAACAAGTTCACAAAAGAAAACTTTTGAATTCAATATCGACCCTAATAAAGGATGTAAACCAATATCTGATATATCGAAAATGTGGGATACTCTTATTGATAATTTAAATAGCAAATTTGAGCAGCTTTCAATATATACATTGAGAATATTATATTTTCTGTTAAACCAAGGTGGGAAAAAGGTTGTGAAGTTGCTTATAAATGACTATTTCTCAGGATGCCCACCAACAGGCGATGTGTGTATGACCGCTGATATTTTCATATCTTTAATCCCTCCGAAAATTCTCCCAAAAGATCTAAACCGCAACCTTAATGAATACCTTCAATCAGCATATCTTCGTTGTTCATCAGCAATAAAATCTTTAATAATCCAATTAGAAGAGTTTTCAGAATATACAGGAGCCTCATCATATAAATCCCAACCTGGTGAAACTGGTGGAACTGACCTTTTAAACCAAAACCCTTTTATAAACTCAAAAGAAAAGTTCTTTGAAGGGGAAATTCTTCATGTCGTTTTAATGAAATTCAAGAACTTTTTACAAAATTCTATAGATGAAAATCTGTATATCACAGGGATTATATCAACATTATCAACATTTCCTAAAGAAAAAGGTTCATTTTCAGTACTGCACAATTTTTTACTTGAGCCACAAACATCGTCAAAGGATAATTTTTTAACTTATCTTAAACAGTTGGCTATAGAAATTGATTCTTTAGCTATAAAAGATGATAATTTCAATGAAAAAATCATGAATACTATACAAGAAATGGGTGTTCCGATTAAGATTTCAGCAAGTGATACTTTTTATGAAATGATGTTTGCTGGGAGAAGCAAAAATAAAAAGTCAAAAAGTCTTCAGGTTGAAGATAAAAGACATATTGAAGCTATTGTTGTGTTTCAAGAATTCATTAAAGAAATGTGCTCGATACTTATATATAAAGAAGTACTTGATGATATGGCAAATATGGCTAGGACTGATGAAGAAGAAAATTGCTAGATTTAGATTTTTCTTTTGATTTTTTAAGTTTATTAAGTTAAAGGAAGGATTTTAAGATAGTTTTTTTGAGGATTGAAATGTGAAATTATGAATTGGAAGAGTTTTTTTCATTTTAGATTTTAGAGATGAGCTTTTTTTATAAGGATTATGGAGAATTTTTGTTTTTTTTGATAGTTTTGTTTTTAATTTGATTTTTTTTATGGTGCAAAAGTTAAAACAAATCATATATTAAAATCAGTATAAAAACTATTTTATATCCAAAATCATTAAATTACATACATCATTCAGGCTTTTTAAAATGCGCTTTGGGTAAGGCTTTATTTGAATTTGTTGAAGGTCTTTTAGCGATTTCAATCTGTATTTTCTTCATAATCCCTTTTTTCTGGACAATTTTATTCTGATTATTCCTAATCTCTGGTTGTTCAGATATAGCTTCCCTAACTTGTTTACTATTAGGAATCCTAAAACTCCTAAGTTCATTTGCATTACCTTTATCAAAACTCACAAAGCTTTGTTCTTCATTCTTAGGAGACCTTAAATTACTAGAAAAGCTTCTATTTGAAATGACTTCTTTAGACTTTTCTAACAAATGTTTGATTTCTGCATTAAGTTTATATACTCTTTCTTCATCATTACTGCTTAAATCATCTTCAGAATGATTGTTAAAAGACAAATATTGACTAGTCGCATTCATACTTCCAATAGATTGTTGGATATCTGAGCATCCTGGACTTGTCTCATCCCTATTCCTCTCTATATTTTTCATAATCTCAATGGAAAATTTGCTTAAAATGACAATTATTTCTTGATACCTCCCATTTACAGCCAAATCTCTGAATGCATTTATACATGGTGAGCATTTTTTAAAACTTCTATGAAACCTATCTTGAGATTTCACTTTTTGTATTAGAATTTCTATAACTGGGCCTATATTATTGTCGATTTTATAGCTTTCACATTGTCTTTTTTTATATAAATTTTTCCAAACACTACTTTCTGTACCTTGTTCTTCTAATTGTTGCTCCAAAAATTGGTTACGGGTATGCAAAGTTTCGATTTTTTGATCACGTCTTATAAGTTGTTGTTTAACTTTTTCAATTTCATTTTTGATTATTCCAACTTCGTCCTGCTGGCTTTCGAGCTCGATGTTTTTTTTGGTGATTTTCTCAAGAGCATCCTTGTATTCAAGGACTATTTTGTAGAGTTCATCTTTTTTACGTACTGCTGAAGCTAGAGCAGATTTTAAATTTTCCCTATCGTGGATCAAGCTCTGTATTGTATATTCAGCCCGCTTAATATCTGCTTGCATAACTGAGATTTTTTTCTATATATTTTATACCTTATCGTTTTGTGTTGACTTCTGCATATCCTGCTTTAGTGATTCAGTTTTTTCCTCAAGAAATTTGTTATTCATTATTATCTATTTATGTTTGTGGATTTTTTATATTACCGAGTTCACTTAAACTAAGCGACTTTCACAATTTCAGTTGTTTTGAGTATTTATTCTGATTTAATAAATACTTACATATGATTATATAGGTATAGTCAAACTTTTTTACCCCTTTCTTCTTTTAGTCTAAGTGAAATATATCTTATTATGGAGGATAATATGGAAGGAATGCATTTTTGAATCATTTCACCAGGTGGGTTTGTAGCCAGCGATTTTGTTCTGGAGTCTTTTTTTGGATTATGGGGATTTCGTCATAAAAGCGCTTATTGCTTTGGAAATCATAAGTTATTTTTAAATAGTATTTTTGGCAATGACTCTTGTAGATCTCTTTACTGTCTTTGTCCTCAAACAACCCATTTTTTTATTAGAAACACTTTGAATGTAAAGTTAACTTTAGTATTATACAACTCAATCTTATCTTATAATTTAAAGAAAACTCATGCCATAAATCTTTATAACATATATAATTTTTAGATTTTTAACATCCATTTAACCCATATATATTATTAATTTCATTTAAATATCTAGATGCAAATAAACCTCATTATTGGAATGTAAAAAAAGTAATCAAAAATAAATAATTAATATACTCAAGCATAAATATAAAACTCATTATCATTTATCCATTACAAAATTAATAAAAATCTCATAAACCTTACACATCTCAACAAAAACTAAACAAGCAATGCAAAATAAAAAATCTTATCATAAAACTCACACTTAGCTTATAAATTTTCATCATATAATAACCTATACATACTAAAAATCTACTTTCTCTCTTAACTTTCAATAAAAAAGTGGCATTTAGCAACATATCAACACCCAAAACTAAATTATCCAATTTTTCTCCAAAATCATATGAAAAACCCTTTATAGCCCCATCATTAATTCTAAAATATAACAATTTTTATAATACCCTAAACTTATATCATAATAAATTTCACACAATCCTATATAAAACTTTGATTATAATCCATACAACTTACTCCTCCTACCACCTCTTGAAAACACAATAATCCCTTTAATAACTTTCAACATCCCCAAAATCGCCAGCAAACTCATCCACCCTTTTTTCGCTTTATAAGCTTTCTTACCAAGAATCCTTTGTTCAAAAAGTTTCATTTTTTTATCGATTTTCTTAACCCTCTCTTCCCTTTTAAGTTTTTCAATCGATTTTTTCATTTCTAATGCTTCTTTTTCTCGATCTTTATGAAGGTAAGCAAATGATTCTTTTTTTTCTTTGATTATTGTAAAATTCCCTACAAAATTTTTATTTCTCCGTATTATACTGTTTTCTGGGTGTTTTTTAGGGAGGACAGCTTCTATATAGTAAATATTATGGGAAATTGGACTTTTCAATCTAGGAATATTAGAAAACTCATGAGATTCTGAGTTTAAAGGGCTTATATGAACATAAGAGCCTGGGCCAACTTTTTCATCAGTTTGGGATTGGATTTTAAACCTGTTGGATTTTATTATAACAGAACTGTTCATAGGTCGAGATTTTATTCGTTCTTTTAGTTGACTTATGAGATATTTTAATTTACTGTCTTTCTCAATGAAACTGGGCTTTTGGGGGATTAATTTTTTTGTAGTGTCTTTGAGGTTTTGATCTTCATGTTCTATGCTGGGAAGTTCTTCATATGTGTCACATAATTTTTCTAGATTCTCATAAATTTTGATAAAAGTTTTCTTTTGGCTTGTTGTGTGGTATTTCGGTGTGATCTGTCTACTTATTCCTGGCAACTTTTCACTAAGATTTCTTTTACCAATTCCTGGATTAGCACTTAATTCTAACGAATTAAAAGGATCGTACCTGATATCCATGCTTTTATGTAATTNGATTTCTTTTACCAATTCCTGGATTAGCACTTAATTCTAACGAATTAAAAGGATCGTACCTGATATCCATGCTTTTATGTAATTACTTACTATATCGATATATAAACTCTCTAATTAATAAAACTATTATGTAGGATTTAAAATCAATATGCAATTTGTCCTATTATCATAAAAGTAATCATAGAAAAGTGCATTGATTTAATTAATAAAAATTATAAAAGTAGTGAAATTATTATTAAAAATCAAGGAAAATTGTGATTGGCAATCAACATGATACATTTCATTTTATGTATTAAGAAACAAAAGCATTGTATTGATATTATAAAATTAGATGTTTTCCCTATGTCTTGATTTTCTATTTTTTGTACAAAAGTTTTACAAGGGATGAATTTATATCTTAAGCACAAGATTTTCGCCACATAATAAATGCTTCCATATTCAAAAATTAAAATAAGATTTATTATAGTCATCTTTTTATATACAGAAGCAAATAATATCAATGATCAATAAGATATTTTATCCACAGAGATCTGTAAATCAAAAATCAGCTACACCAATCAATGGAAAACATAAATACATGAGACTTTCTCCAAATAAAAAAGACAGAATAACAAAATCAGTCAGAAACATTTCCCTCTCACCATTGCGGCATTCTTCATCAAGAATAAGCTCAAATGAGATTATAATAAACCCAAGAGCGGTATCTAGTGAATTTAGCACATTAAACATCTTTCAAGATTCTCAGCTTCAAAGACTAAATTCTATGCTTTCAGACAGCCAGCCTCGGACGAAATCATACCAAAAAATTCTCCCAAAAGTAGAAAAAGCTAAAAATTACCACGAAGTGATTGAGGCACTTTTTTCTATGCATAACTGTGACAGAGGGAGAATCGGGGCTGTTAAATTAACCCAACTATTCGTAAGCTTAGGTTTTTGTGAAGACTGTGATACTTTAGTTGAGATATTCAGAAGCATCTCTGAAGGTCAGCCACTAAATATGATCACTTATTCAAAACAAGAACTAATAAAATTATGTGAAGATAACAAGACTGACAATGCGTTAAGGTCTATATTCAAAGAACTCAATGTCACCCCAGCCCTTGAAAAAATCATAAGCGTCAATTCACTTATTGAAGTTATCAAAAAGTGGTGGCACCGTTTAGAAAAATCCCCCAACGGTTACGCATCTTTTGAAGACATCTGCAAATGCTACACTGAAATTGGGATAATCGAAAGCACATCTGATAAAAAGCGTATTTTCCTTAGAATAAACCAATACGGTAACTACAAACAATTCATAAGTGTATTCGCTAAAACATTACTAAAACACATGATTTCAGAGCTGGGGAAAGTTGTGAAAAAAGGTAACGAAATTTGTTTGTCTGCAGAAATTGCAATAAGTACTCAAAGAAGAAAAGTCGTCCTTGAAAGCCTTGAAGGTAATACAAAAGTTCTTAATGCGATTATCGAATGCAATTTATATAATAACTAATTATCTAGAGATATAATTTAAAGACTTATAGTCTATAAGTGGTTTTGCCCGTCTTTTAAAGTCATTTGAATACCCAGAAGAGTAACTTAAGGATATAGTTACAGGACATATAGCACTATAACTATTAGACCCAAGATT
Organism: Stentor coeruleus; assembly: GCA_001970955.1. Taxonomy (NCBI): domain Eukaryota; phylum Ciliophora; class Heterotrichea; order Heterotrichida; family Stentoridae; genus Stentor; species Stentor coeruleus. The sequence goes on along the minus strand of MPUH01001628.1, from coordinate 1,499 downwards.
ATTTAAAGATCCATTTCTATGGCTTTTAGTGTTTTCTAAAGTAACAAAGTTTTTGCAGTTTACTGATAATGCCCTTTCACTTTTAGCAAATGAATTGACACTTATTGTTCGAATTGGTCTTTTGATATTAGTTTGTGAATATGAACTTTGAGATGATAAACTTCGTTTTGTTGATTTACTAGATGGTCGCATTGGAATATTAAGATGTGGGCGGAAAGTACAACCTGATGTAGATTTGCTGTCTTTTTTAGCTCGTAATAGACGGATTTTTTCTTGTTTACGTTGGAGCCAAAGGGCTGAGCGCTCGGTTATGGAGAGGTTGCCGTAGTTTGCCTGAGGAGTATTTTTATTTTCAGTGTGGTTTGAAGATTTGTTTCGAAGGGAGTAGAGGATTTCATTACGTTGGGCGATATCTGGAGGAAGCTCATTTGAAATCTCAGGATCACGAGCTGTAAGGGGCATTTGTAAAGATGGAAAAGTTACAGGGGAATCTGATCTTGGGGCAGTAAGGGCAACATCATATCTGCAAACTTTCATTGTCGATGTTTTGCAATTATTCGCAATGAGTTTTAGGTTTTCAAGAGATAGTCGAATTTTCTTCGGCATGAATCTTGAATTTTGTAAAATCTCCTGAGTCCTTTGAATCCTTGTTGGACTATAAATGCCTTGTCTTTGTTTATCAGTTTTATTTGCTAAACGTTTAGACACTGAATTGATCACAGGTGTCTGTTGATTGTTTTTTAGTTGTTCATTGATTTTTTTTGTTTTAAGGACGTCGATTTTTCTTAGAAGGGTTTTGTGCCTGCTAAACAAATCGTCTTCTATTTTTTTCGAATTTCTTTTTGAAGAACTTTTTTCAGATCTACTACTGTCCATTTAATATTCCGTTATTTATAATGTTAGGAAAGGAAAGTAAAGGATTTCAAGTGTATTTTAGATGAGAGAGATAAGATAAATTATGGATATGTGCTAATAGGTTAAGATTTGTATTAGGTTTTTATGATGGATTAAATAAGAGGGATAAGATTTTAGGATACGGCAAGGTTTTGTATTTGAAAATGTTAAAGATATAAATTTTTGAAAAAGCTGATTATAATATAATGAGTATTTAGGTTGATAAAGTTAAAGGGTGATTAATGTTAGGAAAAATTTTTTTGGTGGATTATAAATAGATTATAGATTGAAAACCTTATTATTTTTAGTTTATATCCGTACTTGAAATTCTAAAATTTTATTTAAAGAATTATTTATACTCTGAGATTGATTCGATAAAAGTTTTTTTACAAGTATTATTAGGATTTTATGAGTATCCATAATTTTATTAATATATAAAATGAATTCACCTTAATTTTTACTTATAACAATCCTTATTATTGTTAATAAGTTTAAAGAAAGGCTTGTTTATTGAATAACTTTATTGTAATTTAGCTTTAAAGCAAAAAATGATTAAGATTATATTAAAAGTATGATTTATCATATTAATTATTAGAAATTAATGG
>MPUH01001627.1:0-11531 GCA_001970955.1 Stentor coeruleus | reverse complement strand
GGTTCGAAACGAATTGACTCTTTGAATTGAGGCAAGATTTCCATTGTTTATTTTTATCCTTAAACTTGCTATGAAATTATATAGCCAAGAACTTTTTATCAATCGTTCATAAATCGACCCTCGGGAAAAGAGGCAAAAAAATAAGAAGAAAAAAGTTCGTAAGGATCGGATCAGAAATTTTTTATAATTTTATTAGAAAGTTTGATAATTTTTAGTTGTTGATTGGGTTTATTTTATTTTTTATGTTTTACTGTGTTTATTTTATATTTTTTAAGTTGTATTATAGCTTTTTATTAGAAAACCTTATATAATTTATAAGGCAGATTTAAATAGGCAGATAGTTTTATGAAATTTTTATTTTGATTTCAAACTATGTTTAATTTTTTTTCTATAAGCCAACTTAGTCCTTAACCTTTATAAGATAACTCAATAATAAGTTCATGATATAAAATTTTAGCTTGAAACCTTTAAAATCATAGACAATTAGATTTTATATTTATGCCTACTAAAATTCATGATTATCAATTATTTTTCTAGATTCTCATCAGTTCAATGCTGGCTTAAATCAAACTCTGAAAATGTAGTAAAATGGATTATCAAACAACTAAAGGTCAAAGTAATGTCCAAAACATAAAAACTCATCTTTTTATAATAAATTGTTTTTATTAACATCAAATTATATTTTAATTTCTAGTTTTTTATATAAGTCTATTAGTACAACTTTGCAATAGATAATCTTCATAAATTATATAACATAAATTAGCAATTTACATACCTTTACTATCACAAGTCCTGTATATGAAATAAACTCAAGATCTTATCAAATACCAAATCTACAAAGTTTCAGATAAACAAAATAATATTAAATTGAATATCTTTAATTGAACATTAAGGAACATAAATCAGGCTTTGCTTAAAGATTTAGATGGGTATTTAATGACAGAAGATTCTCAGAAACTTTTAATATGAATTTTGTTTTGGCTTGTAATTCTAACTCTTGGGATGCCACTTTAGACCAAGTTATTGTTAGTTATAACAAACATAATTCGATACTTTTATCAATCTGATTAGCAGTAAGGAAATTTCTTATATAAAAATATGAAGATTTTGATGATTTGATTAAACAACTAGTGAAAACTAAAAAAGAATTTAATTAGACAATACTATGCAAATACAATGCTTTTATTCAAACTTCCTAAATTTTATATATTTATTTTAGATACACTCCCACAGATATTAATAATTTCTTAGCAATACCCTACAAGTTTCATATTTCTTCATATCAAAAGCATTAGAAATTTATGATATTCTTATATTTTCATATTCAAAAATATATTTTTATACAGAAAAACATTTAATAAGCTCCCTAAGACTAACATCAAAATCTTCATACTACGGTACCAAAATTCCATATAAACTCTATTATAATCAGCATAAATTCCCATAATCTAATTTATATATCTCTATAAAAAATACAAGTACCAACACTTAAAAAAAAACACCCAAAACCCTCCAATCCCCAGCTTTTTATTTCTATTTCCTTATCCTTATCATCCTATTTCCCTATCACAACACATTTTTCTATCATGCCAAAATATTCCAAAATCAAAAAAAATTCCTCAAGTCATAAACTAAAATCAACAAATCATCATAAAAATCCTAAAATATCCACAACCCACCCTCCTTCTTATAAAATTTTCTTATCTTTCATATTTATTTCGATTTATCCCATAACTCCCTTCAAAGAATTTACTTCCAATATTTATTCTAATAATTCCAAATGGATAAAAACATATCTAACACCTGCAGGGAAAAAGTTGAAACAGCAAAGTCTTATATTGAGCAGAAGTATTTACGTATAAAAGACCAAGAAGAGCGGAAACGTCATGATTGGGGTGAATTTTATAATAAACTGAACCAAATGGGGTTATCAGTTTTAGAAAAAGATATGATAAAGCAGCAAGTTTTGCACAAAGAGGCAGAACTTCTTCGTCAAAGCCGTCAAAAAATCACGGTAAATGACTTTGAGCCACTGTCTATAATAGGCAAAGGTGCATATGGTGAAGTAATTCTATGTCAGGTGAAGAAAACCGGGGAAATAGTGGCAATGAAGAAACTAAAAAAAATCGAAATGAAAAACAAAAACCAAGTAAAACACGTCAAAGCTGAAAGGGATATACTAGCCAAAGCAGAAAATCCATGGATTGTAGAGTTAAAATACTCATTCCAAGACCCTGAACATTTGTATTTGTGTATGGAGTACTTACCAGGAGGTGATTTAATGGCTTTACTTATGAAAAAAGACATTTTTACTGAGTATGAAGCGCGTTTTTATTCTGCAGAAATCGTCCTTGCTTTATCTTATACCCATAGCCTGAATTATATTCATAGAGATTTAAAACCTGATAATGTCCTTTTAGACAAAAATGGACATATCAAACTTTCTGATTTCGGCTTATGTAAATTTGCTGAAGTAGTCCCAAATAGTATCAAACTTAGAAGAAGTCAAAAAGACCCAGCTTTACCTCAGCCATCTTTAGTAACAGTTTCTGGAAATTTTAATAAAAAAATTACTAATACAGAAAAACAAAATTATATTAGAAATAGAGAACTTGCTTATACAACTGTTGGTACACCAGATTATATTGCCCCTGAAATATTATTACAACAAGGATATTGTGAAAATGTTGATTGGTGGAGTCTTGGGGTTATTGTTTTTGAAATGCTTGTTGGGTATCCACCTTTTTTTGCTGATGACCCTGCAGAAACTTGTCAGAAGATTATATCGTGGAAAAAAGTATTGAGGATACCAAGAGAAGTGAATTTAAGTGTTGAAGCTGAAGATTTTATTATGAAGTTGTTGAAAGATCAGAGTGAGAGGTTAGGGAGTGGAGGAGTTGAGGAAATAAAATGTCATCCTTTTTTTAAAGGTATTGACTGGGAAAATATTAGGAAAATTAGGGCGCCTTATGTTCCAGAAATCAGAAGCGCTATAGATACAAGGTATTTTGATAAATTTGAAGAAAATGTACCTTTTTTTACAAAATGTGCTGGAGATAGTCTGACTAGTCGTAAAGATATGGAGTTTATTGGGTATACTTATAAGAGAGGGACACAAAGGAATAGTCTTGTACTTGCTTTGGAAGAACTTGAAGCAGTTAAAGCTAGTAAACCTTTAGGGAGAAATAAAACCCCTTTAAAAATTAAATGAATTTTGGGTGTAAGAAATAAGATTTGAAGAGTTATGTTTGTATATAAAAATTATATTTTAGACTTAAACTTGGATTTTTATGTGAGTCGTTATTTATAAGTAATCAAAAATAAAATTAATTAGAATGATATCTTCATGATGATGATAAAAAAACTAAGTATCTAAAATCTGCAAATCAAAACCTTAATACAAAAAATCCTACAAAAACTTCTTATTATCTAAATCTGACAATCTCCTTATAATTCCTCATCATCAAAGCTTCACATTTATTTTCCTTCTCAAAAAAAAAAATCAGAAAAATAGCTTTAAGAAGTGTCTATAAAATGGATAGCCTTGATGGCGAAGTAGAATCACTCAATATTCCACCAAAGAAAAGCTTACAAAAAGAGATAATTGACACAGGATTACCCAAAGAGAATCCTATCCGCAAAGCTTTTGGTTCTGACCAGCAAAGTAAAATTCCTCCTAAGACTTCAGAATTTCCTCCAGACCTTAAACCAGAGCCAAGAGAAAAAGAGAATTCAAAAGCACCAGATATTCCCTCATTATCCCAAAGCAAAGCTCCTGTATTTAGACCAGTTCCACAAGAAATAAAAGCTCAGGAATTTAAACCGAATTTCATTCCCTTACGTCATGATCCTTCACCTAACTCAGGACCTCCAGTTTTAGGTCAAAAAATCCCCTCTAATTCTTTCGCCCCTAGTGATTCTAGTAAAACAAGTGATCTTTCTAGTATAAAACCTCAGGGTAGAAATGAAATCCCAGTATTTAACCTACCTCAAGTTGCAAGAGGGCCATTTTTACCTCCAGGCACTAATGCTAATAATAAGCCTACATCTGATGAACCTATTAAAACTTTTAATGGAGGAGAATTCAAACCAAAACCAGTTGAAGAACCTCTCAAAGAACCGATTTTTCATAAACCCCCTACTTTTACACCTCCTGTTTTTATCCCAGGACTACCAAAAACTGATAAAATCACCCCAGCTTCTGAAAAAACATCTGAAAGCTCAGTCCAAGTAGATAATATGAAAAACCTTATCAATCAGCCAATACCTGCAACAATTGAAGATAAAACCCCTCCACCAAAACTTGGGTTCACAATTCCATCTAAACCTATCATATCTGAACCTAATAAAACAGAAAGTCAAATACCCCCTAATCCTCCTATTATAAACCAAGGATCTTTTAAACCTTCCTTCAACTCCCAAAATATAAATCCTCAATTCAACCCTACACCTATAGATTCAAATAAAAATAAACCAAACTTTGGTTTACCCATATCTAAACCTTTACAATCATCAAGCAATCCACCTGTTTTCAAACCAAACTTATTTTCACCTGAAACCAACCCCCCGCAATTATCAGGAAATCAATCTCAATCAAGTCCATCTGATACTAAACCTTTAATACCTGCAAAAATTATCCCACTAAATAATCAACCTGGATTAAAACCTCCACAAGCAAGTAATGACCCAATATCAAAACCATTGTTTATTCCCCCAAATGCTAAACCAATTCCTCCACAAAGTTCAAATAATGAATCTAATGCTAAAATTAATTTTATTCCACCAATTGGCAAATTTATCCCTCCACAAGGATCAGAAAGTAAAGACCAAACTTTAAAACCAAACTTTTTACCACCAGGGGCTAAAATTAACATTTCACAAAAATCAGAAAATAAAGATCAACATTTTATTCCTCCAGATACCAAACCATTCATTCCTTTTAAACCAAATTTTACCCCAACAAGTTCTGATGTTATTCCCCCATCTAATTCTGATCAAACTCCTAAAGTGAATTTTATCCCCCCACAAGGATTAGGTGGTTTGAATCAAAGTTCAAAGAATCCTCCATTTATTAAGACACCTTTTAATACAAATACTGAAGACTCAAGTAAAAAAGTTTTCATCCCACCAGAAGGCAAAACTGTTATTAAACCAACGAATGTTAATGAAATGGTCAAACCTTTTACTCCACAATTCACAGAGCAAAGTAATATAAATATTGTAAAAAATTCACCTATTACTTCTCCAATACCTCCACCTTCTTTACAAGGTAAAATTAATAATGAACCTCCTTTACTCCCTGAACCTAAGCCTCTATCAAAACCTAACATTAATATTTCATCAAATCCTTTNTACTCCCTGAACCTAAGCCTCTATCAAAACCTAACATTAATATTTCATCAAATCCTTTTCCATTTATTTCCTCAGTGCAAAAAGAGATACCAAAAGGAGATAAACCTCCAAATATTTCAGCAACCCCTTTACAAAAACCTTCTGTTATTAACTTTCCTAATATTCAAACTGAGATAAAAAAACCTGAACAACCTTTATCATCTGTAGTTAATAAACCTGAACCTAAAAATCCTTTTGCAAATAATAATCCAATACCATCAGGCCTGCCTCTAAATGTTTTACCTGGGAATTTGAAACAAGAACCAATATTTAAAGTACAAGAAACAAAAACACCTAATCCAGTTTTAATACCTCCAATAAAATTTCCATCCCCTGATAATAAAAGCGAAATTTCACCTCCTTTAATTAAACCACCACCAACTAATCCTCCTATACAGGGCAGAGTTCCTATTGTTACAGAAGAAGAATATCCACCACCTTTTATACCATCAGTTGACATATCAAAAGATCCTTCAAAATTTTCTGAATCTGGAAATCCCAAACCTTTTATCCCATCAGTTGATTTATCAAAAGCTCATCAAAATACACCTATTGAGACCCAAGATAAAAAACCTATAATTGATAATGAAAACCTAATGAAAAATATTATCAAACCTCCAAGTCTTATAACACCCATTGCACAAAATGACAAGCAAAATGTTCCAGAAGAGAAACCTAAATTCATAATCCAGGACAACAAAAATATTGAGCCTAAAATCCCAGGTGTATTTGAAATCAAACCTATAGACTCTAAGAAAAGCGATCCAATCAATACCAATCCTCAAGGGTCAAATCAAAAAATTTCGCCTAACCTAAATCAGCCAACAATCCTAACTAAGCCTAATATTTCGAATGAAAAAATTATTGAATCAAATTCTAAATCTTTAAATGCTTTTAGTGAAAATACTCCTGATGCAACTAAAATTCCCCAATCTAGCCAAACTATTTATAAGACTGTCCTTGAAAATTCTTCAAGCAATAAATCCGATATTGAAATTTCATCTAACCTAAGTAAAAGTAGGCTTGGCACTCGCCAAGCCCCTGCTTATTTACCAAGTCCTCAACCTCCTTCATTAAAACGACCTCCAACAAGACATCAAGAGTCTGTACCCAGTAAACTTAACCTCATAAACTTACTCATAACCCTTATAAACCCAGAAAAAAGTACACAAGTCAAAGATATGATATTAAAAGTATGCCCCGAACTTAAACAAGACTACCCAAAAATCTGCGAAAGCATTTTTGAAAAAATCAACAACATCTGTTACTGTAATTTCTGTAAAAAATACGAAACTAAATACGAATTAACATGTGGTCATAAACTTTGCCATAATTGTGCAAGTTCTAAACTAATCAACAGATTAAATTCATCAACCTTACCAGAACTTGGATGCCCATTATGTAAAAAAAAAATCTCATATCAAGATTTAGAAAACATATACCCTAAAGATAGAATCTCTGAAAGATATCATTTAGAAAAAAATCTTATAGAAAAAGCACTTAGTGAATATAGTGTAATATGTGCTAAATGTAAAAAACTTAGAGCTCATGATATGTTTTATTATAATTCATGTATGCATATGTGTAAAGAATGTATTGCTACAAACATTAGATGGAAAAAAAATGAATGTGAATATTGTGGAAGTTGTTTTGGGGATAATAATGAAATGAATAATGAGAAAAAATATTGTGATGGGTGTAAGACTGAAGTTTATTATATTGGAGATTATGTTAAGAAAATGAATGAAGGATGCTTTTTATGTTCTAATTGCTTACAAGAAACTTTTATTCGTAAAGTTTGTAAAGCTTGTTTAAAACAGGTGAGTCAGCAGGAATTGTGTGAAATTGATGGGTTATTATTTGATGTGTGTAATTTGTGTGGAAATGAGTTTGATTTATTGAATTTGAAGGTTTTAATGTGCTGCAAAAATCTTGTATGCGAAAATTGCTCTATGAGAGAGTTTTGCGAGTTTTGCGCAAGTCAAGATTTGATAGGTGAGGATGTTATTTGAGGGGTTATATTAGAAATTAGAAATTAGATTATGATATTTAAGATTTTAGATTTTATTATGGGATGATGGAAGGATTTTAGAAAGATATTTTTTTTAAAGGTATTTTTTTTTTGAGATAGTAATTTTATATGGTAAAACAAGTAATTATGGATAATACAGGGAAAAAATATGTGTGTAGGGCTGAGGATTTTAAAGTTAGGGACAAGTTGGTTTTATAGTTAGGTATTAAATATAATTTATAAATATTCTATAAATTGAAAAGCATTTAGGAAATCGATTACAGTGTATGAGGTTTTAGAATATTTTTGTTAGGTATGACTTAAAATAAATTAGTATTTTCCTGATATGAATTAGATAAAATACTATTGAACTAACTATGGGTTATTTATAATATAATTATTTCATGGAAAGATTAACTCCTGATGATGTTATTTTGGATCCATCGCCTATCTACTCAAGGGCAGATCTCTGTTCTATATACAAAGCAAAAAGAAGAACTATGCCAAGCCAAGATCTTTGCGTAAAAAAAATGCTAATTTCACAAGAAAACGATGCAAACAACATGCTAAGCGAATGTATCTCAATGGCTTCAGCAAGACATTCTAACATAATTCGCCTTTATTCTGTATATTTAGATGAAAAAGATTACTATAGAAGATATATATACATATTCATGGAATACTTTCCTGAAGGAGACTTAGATAAATTAATTGTTGAAAGGAGTAGAAAAAGAGATTACTGGAGTCAAAATGAGTTATTTGAATTTGCTTATCAGCTTATATCTCCATTAGAGTTTCTACAGCAAAATAACATTTCTCATAGAGACATAAAACCAGCAAATATTTTAATTACAAATGATAGAAAAACTCTAAAAATAGCAGACTTTGGTTCAAGTAGATGTATCACTACTCAAACATTAAGCATAATTGGGACACCTATTTTCTTAAGTCCTATTGTAAGAAAAGCATATTCAGAATCACTTTTAACAGGTGTTTTAAAATTAATTCACAACCCTTACAAATCTGATGTTTTTTCACTTGGCCTAACATTTCTAAACATGGCGTCTTTGAGAAGTGTTGCAGATTTAGCTGTGATCCCAGGACTTGAAAGCAAAATCGAAGATCGAATAAACAATTTACCAAATGAGTATTTTAATTTTAAATTACTTATAAAATCTATGCTTGTAGTAGATGAAAACAAAAGATTCGATTTTATAGAACTGTTAAAGAATTTTCAAGCAATTTGTGCAATTCAATATTATGATTGCAGTGGATGCGGAAACAGCTTTATTATAACAGATTTTTATCGTATTAACAATGAAAGAATGTGTAGAATCTGTGTAAAAACATTTGATCCTTTTCCTAGCCAGAAATTGTAATTTCTATATAGAATATGCGAGAAATGTAAAACTATTATTGATCCTACAATGCAATGTGATTGTACTGGAGATGGTAATCGTTGTAGTTGGTGTAAAGATTTAGATCATATGAATTATTCTTGTTTAGATAATATGAGCCAAAGTGTTAGAAATCAAAGCTATAGTATTTCTATGGTGTGTTCGTGTGGAAATTTGATGAATCTGCATCCTGATTATTTTTATTTCTTTTGTGAAAGCTGTGGGTATTTTTGTGTAGGATGTGGGAAAAAATCAAATGAGAGTAATCATGAAGTTTGCAAATTTATGCAGAGTTATTATTATCTTATAAGAAGAGTAACTTAATTATGATTAGATATATTTTAAATTTCTGATGTTTTTTTTAGGCTTAAGGGCTAGAATTTAGACACATGTTGATATGTATAAATATATATGTTATGATATATATAATATGAAAATGGTATTGATTTTTGTTTTGTTTTTGAAGTCGAAATTCTTGTAAATAATATATATGTTTATATAAGGAATAAAGGATAAATACTGAATATATATATTTTTTTAATTTCAAAAAGCTAGAGATTTATTTTCCCAAGTATATGGATTAATTTAATAAATTATATCTTTTGTATATGAGTTAGAGCTATATAGTTCTAAGTAAAATAATAAGACTTAGTAATTTTACCCCATTAGACCCAAATTTCAAATAAAAAAATATGAATGTAATAATAGTTAATATGGAAATGATTAAACAAGCAGGCTATAAAAAATTTCTTATTCATTCTTATTTTTATATCAATCTATATTGTAGTACTAATATTTTTATTTAAGCCTATAGTTGATCAGCATAGGAGTAATCATGCTTCACTTGCCATTTCCTTTTTTTTTTATATAAAAAGTGCTCAAACTTAAGACTTAGTACCATACGAATTAGTGGTAGGATTGTTAAATCAATTCAAAACTTAGCTTGCAAAGAATTTTAGATACTGCCATGCATTGTTAAAGTTAGTTTTGCATATGCTTATAAAGAATATGTAATTTTGTGCGAAAAAGGGCATTAAGGAAGGAAAAAGGTCTAAAAAAATTAAAAATACAAATTCTATGATCAAAGTGCTAATGAAAAGTACCTTGAAATAAGAATGTATCATTATATAAGCAAATCAAGAAAATTAGATAAAAATTTTTTAGTTCAGCTAGATAAAAAGCATGCTTATTTTAAAAGCAAAACTATCGATAATTCAATTTCTTTTGCCTAGAATTAAGTACTTAATTTATCGTGAATAGTTGTTTAATAAAAACGTAATAAATGGTGCTTTTTCCTTACGATGAATCTTGGTATGCTACCGAGTTATTACAATTGTGGGCATTTGGACCACTAAAGTACTATCGTAAAGAATCTTTAAATCTAGGTAACCTTTTTAACATTCCAAAATCTCTGGACCTTAATTCAGGAATTGAAATTTTGGAAAGTTCATGGGCCGAAGAGAAAAAAAAGCAATCACCAAGTTTTGCTAAAGCTCTTTTAAAAACTACAAAAAACGAGCTTTATCTATGTATTGCATTACTTCTATTGGTATATATGCTTTATCTTGTTCAAATAATAGCTATATACTTTTTAGCTGAATATCTATCAGATTTATCCTTAAGTATCTGGTATGGTATGATTTTAGCAATTATATTCATTTCAGCCTCGATCTTTGAAGCTATCTTTAAAATCAATGCCTATTTTAGATCTTATTTAATACTAAGCAAAGTAAAGGCTTTGATAGTCATTTTAATTAGTAAAAAGTCATTGAAAGTCAGTAATATTGCCCTTTCAGATCAAACTACTAAAGGAAAAATTGTTAATGTAATGATAGCAGATATGGAAATGCTTGATCAAGTAGGTAGTGCATTATCATTCCTTAGTATTCCAATTATTATGATGTGCTATATTGCTGTATTAATACTATTATTTGGACCAATAGGATTGATTGGAACAGGAGTTTCTATTCTGCATCTTCCTTTAATAATATGGATGACAAAAAAAAGTTCAAGCTATTATTTGGAAGCTTCTAAAATCGGAGACGAAAGAGTTAAATCTACTCAAAACTTAATTTATGGAATCAAAATAATAAAACTCTATGGTTGGGAATTGCCTTTATTAAAAGTTATTAAAGCTTTAAGGTCAAAAGAAATTGATTCACTCAAAAAATCTGCACAACTTTATTCTGGTCTATCAACAATTGGTCTTTCAGGATCACTTCTTGCTACTTTTATTACTGCTTCGATAACTGTTGCTCTTGGCCATAATCTCGAAGCTAAAGAAATTTTTGTGCTAAGTTTTTTCAGTTTAGTTACTCATATGCTTATAGCTTATGTTAGTATGCAAGGGCTTTTGGTAATTTTTTCATTTCTAGATAACATGGAGAGAGTAAAAGATGTACTTCTTTTGCCTGAGTTTGAAAATTATATTGACCAGGAAAAAACAGATTTCGCTTTGGATTTAGAAAAAGTGAGCTTTGCTTGGAAAAAGGAGAAAGATTTAGAAAACGATGAAAATTGTGATGAAAATACTAAACTTATTAAAAATAATCAAGAAAAAATTCCTACTGTTTTGAAAAATATTAGCATAAAAGTACCTAAAGGAGAATTAGTTATTGTTATAGGACAAGTTGGACCAGGTAAATCCTCATTATTCTTAGGATTGTTAAGAGAGTTAGTTCAATCTTCAGGAAGTCTAAAAATTTCAGGATCAATAGCTTATTGTTCAGAAG
>MPUH01001626.1:0-11535 GCA_001970955.1 Stentor coeruleus | reverse complement strand
ATATTCGAAATGATTTCACATAAGAATAGGGGGTTTTTTTTCTTTGATTTTGATTTAAGTTTTATATAAAATATTATTTTGCTATAGTTTAGCATATCTCATATTAAATCTATATATAAAATCCTTTTATCCTCATCTTCCTATTCAACACTCTATAATTTCCCTAGTTAAAGCTATATAAAAACAAAATTTCTACATATAAATATAAAAATCATCTTTCAAAACTATATCTCTTCTATAAAAATCATTTCAACTACATTAACAATCTTAACCCTACCCTTCAAATTAATATAAACCATGGATTTGACTTTTCTTAAACTAACCGTAAAAGACCTTTCTCTCAAAAATCATCTTGGATTAACTCATGATTTACATTTGGAGCTCCTTCACAACAATACAAGTTCAATATATCGACATCCTTTTGTCCTGCTTCCTTTACAACTAACTAGTTTTCATCAAAGCCAAGATTTATTTCTAAGCTTCCAATCCAAAGGAAAAATCCTTGGAGAGTCTAGTATAAATTTACATGAACTTATAGTAAAGTCTGAAATCGAATTTACAGTTCCTTTAAGAAATCATCGGGAAACTGGAAAAAATACTGATATTAAAGGCAAAGATAAAGAGAAAATCGGTTTGTGCAAAGTTCTTGTATCAAAAGAAGATGTTTGTATTACAGATAAAACTATTGAAGAAAATATTGAAGAGATTTTTACATTTAGCGAGAATACTTTTAATGAAATCCTTGAGTTTCTTAAAGGCATTCATAAGACTAAAAATATTTCGCTTAATAGTCATCAGATAAAATTCCAGGAAGATCTCACAGTAAGCCCGCAAAAAATCAGAAATATCAAGTATTTACTTCTAGGTGTCAATGAAAAACTTAAAATTTTAGAACTTCTTAGAGATAAAAATAACAGTATTGAAAACAGTCTTAAAGATAAAACAGAAAACTATGCTACTCTTCAAGATGAAATTAAAAACAATCTAAATGACTATAAAATATCTAAAGAAAAATATGATGACTATATAGAAAAACAACAAAATATTATAGAAAAACTTAAAGAGAAATTAGATTTTGCTTTGGATGAAAATAAAAAACTTAAATTAATTAAAGAAAATCAAAGTTTGGAAATAGAACATTTGAAAAGCGAACATACTAAACTTTTTGATGAGAAAAGACTGTTTAAAGATATGCAAAAATGTATTGATGGGCTTAAGGCAAGTGTTGAAACTGAGATTAAACTAAATGATAAGATAAAATTAAGTTTAGAAGATCAGAAGATTTCCTATGAAAAGATATCAAAAGAAAAAAACGATTTCATTTCTGAACTTACAAAGGAAAATTCTGAACTCAGAGAGAAAGTTTCTAAGTTAGAAGTTGTACAGAAGGGATTGAAGATAGAAAATGAACACTTTAAAACTCAGAATTTGAGCTTAGCTTCTAAAGTTTCGGAATATGAAAAACAAGTTAAATGCTTAGTGGATATCCAAAGCAAATGTGAAGAGTATGAAAAATCAAGTTTAAAATTCAAAGAAGAATCTTTATATCTTAAAGACTCTTTAGATAAACAAGGAAAAAGATTTACAGATTTGACAAAAGACCATCAAAAAGAAAAATCATCACTTCTAACAAAAAACAAATCTTTAACCAACGAAATCGCCATTCTAAAAAAACAAGTCGAAGACCTCAAAGGTAAAATCGACAAAGGGCAAATCGAATCACTAAAAATCAAATCAGAAAAATTCATAGAAAAATCTCAAAACAAATCTTTAACCGACCTGTCAAAAGTTCGTATCGACATGAAAACTATATACGACAGGTTTAAATACACTGAATCAGATATGTGTGTTTTAATCGGTAAAACAGTTAAAATCTATATCGAACTTTCTTGGCAATACGTAACAGTTCAAAGGCAATTAAGAAAAGTCCTTCATGCATTTCGAGAAAAAGAAAAAGAAATCCCAACATTAAGAGAAATGATAGCAGAATTACAAAAAGGAAGGGATTTGTATTTACCAGTAAATGGTGATGTTATTGATAATTATTTAGCAAATTATATTAATTCAAGAAGTTCAAAATTGTTAGTCCCATTCGTCCGTTTGTATCATGGAATGTATTTGTTTGGGACTAAAAAAGTAACGATTAGGATTGAAAGTTCAGGAATTGTAAGTAAGTGATAAGTAGTTCGTGTTGGCGGNAAAAAAGTAACGATTAGGATTGAAAGTTCAGGAATTGTAAGTAAGTGATAAGTAGTTCGTGTTGGCGGAGGGTTTTCAAATGTTGATGATTTTATTAATAATAATACTGAGATTGAGCTTGAAAAATGCAACGAAAGAAAGAAATTCCAGGAAATTAATAGATCGCAAAGCCCTGAGTCAAGAGATCAAGTTACGCCTTTGCAACAAGAACCTGNGAGGGTTTTCAAATGTTGATGATTTTATTAATAATAATACTGAGATTGAGCTTGAAAAATGCAATGAAAGAAAGAAATTCCAGGAAATTAATAGATCGCAAAGCCCTGAGTCAAGAGATCAAGTTACGCCTTTGCAACAAGAACCTATTTTTAGTAGGAAGTATGATAGAAGAGCCACTAATATGCTTGGAAATGATTCTTTGTTGAAACTAAAGAGTGGAAGTCAGCAGAAGGTCCAGACAAGACCTACAAGGAGAAGGGATACTATAGTTTAGATTTTATTATTAGGTTTATGGCTTTTTTTGGGAAATGAAGATTTTGATATTGAGATTAGAATTTTTAGAGTTAAGGTGGTATTTGATGATTGAAGGGATTTAATGCAAATAAAAAATTTATATGTTTTAAGGTTAGAAGATTATGATTTGAAGAGTGCAATTATAATTATGCTTTTTTTATTATGTATGTAGCTAATATTTATCATAATAGTATTTTAATTTTACAGTAGATTTGAATAATAATTTTAATTTAAACATTGCTTGAATCATAAATTTATACTTTTAAGTATGATTTATTTAGAAAAGTAGAGTTCAGAAGTCATTATTTTAACACACCTCTGTATATATAATTAATTTTCTTTAATATTTCCAAAAGCCTCCACACAATAAAAATTCCTAAAACAATTAACTTATCACATTCATAAATTTATTAAAACTTTCTTAAATTTGATTTCTCTAATTCAAAAATCCCATCTAAAACCACACAACTTTCCTAATATCAAAACACATCCATAAAAATTCAAATAAAAAGCCCCTTTCTTCCAATCATCCTAAAATCTTTAACCCAAATCATAAATTTTCATTTCCCTCCATCCTTCAATCACCATCTATAAACAAATATAATTTCAATGTTCACAAGGCTTTTAAGAAGATATGCTGATTTATCTTACAACAAGTTAATAACCAATTTAACTTCAACACCAAAAGCCAAACCAAATGATTTAACCAAAGTGCCCTTTGGGACAGTTTTCACAGATCATATGATTGAAGTTGATTGGTGTGAAGATAAAGGTTGGTCTGAGCCAATAATAAAGCCATATCAAAAAATCCCATTAGATCCAAGTTGTTCAGTATTTCACTATTGTACTGAATGTTATGAAGGTTTTAAAGTTTACAGCAATCCTCCTCATATATTATCATTTAGACCTATGACTAACATGGAAAGATTTGTTATAAGTGCAGATGCTGCAGGTCTTCCAAAATGTAGTCCTCATGAGCTTCTTAAATGTATTGATGAACTTATTAGAATAGATAAGGATTGGGTACCTCAAGTTCCAGGATATACATTATATGTAAGACCGAATATGTTTGGAACCCATGCTCAATTAAGTGTGACTAAGCCTAAAAAAGCTAAACTAGTTGTTATTATGTCTTTAGTTGGACCATATTTCCCTACTGGGTATAAACCTATAAGCCTTTATTGTGATGAAAGTCTTATTAGATCTTGGACTGGTGGGCATGGGCATAGAAAAATTGGGGGAAATTATGGTCCAGCTATTGTTCCTGCTGAAAAAGTTAAGAAATTAGGTTATGACAATATACTTTGGCTTTCTGAAGGACGTGTTACTGAAGTGGGGGTTATGAATTTCTTTGTGCTTTTTAAAAATAAACATGGACTTGAACTTGTCACTAGCCCTATTCATCATACTGTTTTACCTGGGATTACTAGAGATTCTGTTATACAACTTATACATGAATGGGGAGAAGTAAAAATGTCTGAAAGAGATTTTACGATTCAGGAACTGATTGCGAAACTTGAAGAAGAAAATGTTGTTGAAGCATTTGGCTCTGGAACTGCTGCGGTTATATGTCCTATTAATAAACTTGCCTATAAAGGGAAGGAATATAATATCCCTACGGTACAAGGGAACTGTGGGGAGTTAACCAAGAGGATTTTCGATGAACTTACAAAGATTCAATACGGAAAGATTAAACATAAGTGGAATCATTATATAGCTTAGATTGAATTAGGTAAAATTATTGTAAGGATGGAAACTTTTAAGTTTGAATATGATATAATATCCTATATTTTATTTATGTTGTATATCAACTTTATAAAGTAAAATTCATAATCATATTAAAATCTTTATCATAATTGCCTATAATTTTCTTACCTTAATTCTAATAATTCATATAAAACCAAAATTCACTATAAATCCTAATAATCCTGAACTTTACAAAAATATACATCAATTCATATCAAAAATCATTTAATTATTCATATACTTCTTACATACCTTTATCTTTTCTTAAAAGTTCTGGTCAAAACTTGGAATCTTATTTTCTACATCAGCCTGCTCCAAGTACTTTCTACTCCCATTTTTCTTTTTATTCTGACCTTTCATTTGCCTAAGGTTTTTTCTTTTCATAGTAGACATCTCCCAAAAAAAACTAGCTATAGTAAGTAAACTAAAAAAGCATTGAAAAATCATAACAATCAGTCCGCTTTCAATTTTCATCTCATTTGAAAACCCTTCAACATTGCTTATTTTGATCCAAATCCCAACACCCACATTTATAAGTACTGGGTGTAAAAGAAAAATTAGTCTTAGTCTATTACAAAAAACTAAGGAAAATTTAAGTATTTTAGATGGTTCAATACCTACTAAAATAACTTTGAGTATTTTTCTTAGTATAAACTGTTCTAAAATACTAATTATCATATAGATAACTAATACTAGAATATCAAGGGCGATGAATATTTTGAATATTTCCCCAGCTTGATTTAGGTTGTTAAGATTTTCGCATATATGATGGGATGATATAGTTTTAGTACAGATTTTATTGAATTTTGAATATGAGTAGGTATTGGAAGAATAGATTACTGAACTCAGTCCAAAATGAGAAGATCCTGATGATTTGTTGGAAAAGTAATCTTTTATTGCGAGAAGGGCCAGATTAAAAGATAACGTGGTTACAAGCATGCTGTATTTAAAAATCAGATACAATGGACATTTCATTCTGCTTTATTTATAAGAAATTTTATTATTTGGGAAAATTTATCCTGATAAAAATTTTGATAATTTTTTTTTAATGCTGNAGTAGGTATTGGAAGAATAGATTACTGAACTCAGTCCAAAATGAGAAGATCCTGATGATTTGTTAGAAAAGTAATCTTTTATTGCGAGAAGGGCCAGATTAAAAGATAACGTGGTTACAAGCATGCTGTATTTAAAAATCAGATACAATGGGCATTTCATTCTGCTTTATTTATAAGAAATTTTATTATTTGGGAAAATTTATCCTGATAAAAATTTTGATAATTTTTTTTTAATGCTATTGGATTGAATCTTGTAAGTGAAATTTATTAAATACTATGATTAAGATTTAGTTAAGAAAATTATGATGGGATGATATAAAATATATATTGAAATTTGTATTGTAGAGAAAAGTTTGGAATTAAACATGGAATTACAAGTTTTGATTGATAGAATTTTGCAACAATGGCCTAATAGCAAAGCAGTAGTTATTTATAATAAATGCCGTAAGCAATATATATCGTGTTAATAATTTTTATTTTGATATAAGAAATTTTATAGCTTGAAAATAATTTATGATTGAAAATTACCTTTATAGTAGTAAATATAAAATTTGATTATCTTGAGCTACTTTTGATTTACCTTATATTCAATTTAAAAGCCTTGGCGGTTTAACGATAATAAATATTTTACATCATACAGATAAAATATATGATGAAAGCATTAATTATAGCTTTATTTTTTTAAGTATTAATAATTAGTCATCGATTACATAAAAAAAATTATTTTTACTCTTATTGCATTAAACAAATTGAATAAGTTTTAAAAAAAAATCTTTGTCTGAAAAAAAAGTTCCTAAATAACATAAAAATTTTCACAAACCATGTTCTATAAAGTTAAATCAAGTCTGAATAAATATAAAATTAAAGATCGCTAAAGTTTTAATAAATAGTGCCTGAAAATGTTAATTTAAATCTTAGCTAAAAAATGCTTGACGTATTTTTTTCCAACCAAGAACAAATTTTAAGGAAAATCTTTAAAAATAAATTCTAAGATGATCCCTAAAGTTAAATATGTATAAATAGTATATAAAATCTCAAAAAAACCATGTAACTATTAATATATTTAAGTATCAGCAATTAAGCTATAAATAAACATAAATTTTAGTGATTTAAGCTTTATTGAATATAACACAATTGATGGTACAATTGTGGAGTTTATTATATTAAAATATGAATTCAGCCAGAGTGAAAATCGAAGATTCTAACAATTTATTCAGACGTAGTTCTAACAATTTAGTTTTTCCTCGTCTGAGTGTGAACCTGACCCAGCTGCCAGTAAATTTACAAAGGTTAAGTACCTTTAACAGCATCAGTCTTCCAAAACTGCCCACAAAAAGTGAAGGAAATATCTTGAGTATCTTAAGCAGTCCAACTTCTCGAGGTTTAAGAAGTCTTGGCCCAAGTCCAGTGATGAAACTCAAAGTTCCATCATTAGCCTCAAGTGTTAAGTCAAGCAAACCTTTTGGGGTAGTCAAATACTATTGTGCAAATACTCATAAAGGATTAGTAAGAGAACATAATGAAGATAGGGTTATGATAATGTTAAGAATTCCTAAACCAAATGAAAGAAAAGAAGAAAAATGGCCACCTTGTTCATTTTTCGGACTTTATGATGGTCATGGAGGCAAGTTGTGTTCTAATTTTTTAAGAGATTATCTTCATGTTTATATAACCCACGACCCAAGTTTTCCTAATAACCCATTACAAGCAATATTAAACGGTTTTGAGAGAGCTGAAAATGCATTCATGGAATTAGCTCTTAAAAAAAAAGACAAATCAGGCTCTTGTGCAGTTGTTGTATTAATTGTTGGCAAAAGATGCTTTGTTGCTAATCTTGGGGATTCAAGGGCTGTAATGAGTAGTAATTGTGGAAAAGAAACTATGGCATTAACTAAAGATCATAAACCAAATGAAGATAATGAAGCTCAAAGAATTATTAGAGCAGGTGGGGAAATTTATTATGCAAAACTTAGTAATGGTCTTGAAGCATCTGTTGGAAGAGTATTACCTGGACGTTTGGCTGTTAGTAGAACTTTTGGGGATATTGAAGCGAAAATAAAAGAACTTGGAGGTAATCCTAATGTTGTTATTGCTGTACCTGAAATTAGATCGTTTAATATTACAAAGAATACGGATTTTATTGCAATTGGAAGCGATGGGATTTTTGATAGAATTGATAATAATGAGCTTGTCAATTTGATGTGGGATGCGAAAAATTATGATAGCGATTCTTTGGAGAGATTAACTAAAGGGGTTGAGAATGTGATTTTTGAGTCAATGAATAGAGTTTCGTATGATAATGTTACGCTGCTTGCTGTAGGTTTTGAAGGATTTGATGGATCTGAAAGTAATAATTAGTTTATGTTTACATAGTTTAAGATAGAATATTTGTTTTTGAGGAGTTGTTTTTAGGAGATAAACTATTATAGAAATATAGATGTAATATAATATATAATAATAGAATGAGTTTTTTGATAGAGTTTTGAGAAAGATTTCAGTATGATATAATTTTTCATGGAAATTAAGAAGAAAACGATGATTAATACCCTAGAATAAATATTTTCTATAAATGAATACAAATCAAAGATATCAGATTTTTTTAGTTATCCTAAGCGCAGTCATTATAAATTTTCTTAATCACTTTGAAAAATGCAAACACTTAGCTATTATCTTAGTTATCAAGCATAGATAATCCAATTTCCATGACTTTATAAGTAAATTAGTCTGTTACTGAGAATTTCTTACCCAAGATATTATATCCCATTCCACCCATACTCAAATAAGATGTAGTGAGGAGAATTTTTTGTTAGTAAAGAAAGTACTTATATGAAAACCATTATCTAAGGCACTTTTTCGGCTTCCATTAAAAGCTCATAGACTATATCCAAACACTTTTGAATGTTTCGATTTTTTCTGGGTATAGCCTTGACACTATTTTAAACCAAAGTTTTCATGATATCTTGGGTCTAACAAGAAAATTAGTCTTTCTTTTTGTGTTGGTGTTAAATTCCAACCTTTCATGTTTATATAAAATTTCACTACACTTTGACGTAAATCTATGTCATCTTTTCTATTTTGGCTATCTTTGAAGTGCATCAATTCGATTTTTGCAATTTTGTCTATTGGGAAATTTTCAAGTTCTTTTTTAACTTCATCAAGGGAACGTAATGGTAGTTAAAAGATCATGATATATTTTTCCATTCCACATAAGAAAAAAAATTTTGAAGCAAAAATCTCTGAAGAGCTATTATAATACTTGGTCATTTTTTGTAGTGGAAGTTTATAAGCAGATTAAAATGATGATAAATGAAAGGAGTGGCTAAATAAAAGGGGTTTTTTTTTTATAAGTAAGGTATAGAATTATGTTTAGTTTGAAATAAAAATTTAGTCTTCAAAAGTGTGGGAAAGAATAAATACGGATCGTGCTTGAATTTAATATTTTTATTTAAGAAATTAAAGCTTTTATGTGAATTTGTAGAGTAGTTTATTTTTAAAATTATGAGTTATTAAATAAGTTTGAAATTGGATTAATAAGTAGGTTATATATGTTAGGTTTTTTGAATTTATTTTATACATTTATATCTCATTAGCATATTATATAATAAATAGCATCACAACATAATTTCCAGTAAATTCAAAACTATACATAATCGAAAATAATTTACAATACCCTTATCATCTTAATCCATATAAATCTCATCCTTCTTACCCTAAATTCAAATATTTTCTAAACTCACCAAAATTGTATAGTCAATTTTCCTCTTTATTTAATAATAAACTTTCACATAAACATATGCAATCATCAAATTTAATTACACAATTTTAATCATATATCCGACTTTATATAAAGTGCATAAACAAAGTAAAAAAAAATTCATATTAGCCTAGACAATAAATATGTCGAAGCATTCGATTAACCCACCTCGTGGAGGTGGCATTCGATACGTAGAGCCAACCATCAATAACGCTGCTTATTACAAATGGGGAAACTATAAGCAGAGAGTTTGGAGATACCCGATCAACACGGCGACTGATGCAAATCCTATGGCTCGTCACTGGCTCTGCGATTTTACATATGTCAAAGGCCTTATCGTCCACCAAAGATCCAAAAATAACATGGACCAGAACTATATTAGAAGACCATTCACAAAGCAGTGGCTAGAGCATATCTATTACAAGCAAATTTCTGGCAAGATTCACATTATCCCATGGGTCCTCTTTGTTTATGGAGCAGGATGTGCATCGATGAGATCGTTCGACAACTCAGCTTATGATTATTTCTACTTCTCAGATTAAGTAGTACTTAGGCTAATATTCCTTTTGAATAATGTCCAATAATTTATGACTTTTTGCAAATATAACTAAAAGAAATGAGAAGACAATATAGAGAATCCCCGGGTGTTCCTTCAAGTAAAGGTTCAGATACATCATCGGCTATTGAAAGAATAAAGAGTGGAAGGAACATAAAAAATGCTTGTTTACCTGAATTTTTACGTTCATCAGGGCCACCAACTAAATCAATTAGCCTTTATACGGCACCAGAAAGAGCGAGATCACCTGTTTCTTTGTTTGATAGAGCGAGATCTACAAGTCCTGAGTATGATCAGAAAATGATGGCTTGGTGTACTTGTATGAGGGATAATAGCACAAGAGATAAACATGTTGATTGTTTATCTTTGTATTATCCTTTTATTAGTTCGATATTTGATCCTACTAAAGATTCTTCGGATATTTTGATGAGAGTTAGGCAAAGAGATCTTTATAGAGAAGATTTAAAGTCTTTTGCTTCAGGAGAACCACTTACTAGGAGTATTATTGATAGTTGTTTGTCGGTGATTAAACAACTTAATCATGATTTTCTTATGAAAGATGAAGCCAATGATAAAGTTATTATAGCAAGTACTGAGCTTTCACAGCGAATTTTCAACAACACTAAACAGATAAATTTTCATGCTTCTACTTATGTTATGAAATATGAGTAATATCTATTCAGCTATATTCTTTTTCCTATCTTTGTAGGATATTGGACTATGCTTTCAGTTAATATTAGAGAAGGTTATATGACTTACTATGACCCACTAAAAAACTTTAAATTCTTAGAAGACATACTCGTATCAGCATTTAAATACTTAAAAGATGAAATGTGGTTTTTTGAAACAAAACTTATCGATGAAACACGATGGAGAAACTTTACATATCAGAAACTAAACGAAAGTTATAAATTTGATGAATCTGATTCTTCTGTGTACATCATAAAACATATAAAAAGAATTGCACTTGCTGAAAGAGATGATGTTTTACCATCAACAATGAATTCTAATAGGCATGAGTTACTTCAAATGCTTATAAAATATGGAATTGCAGAGAGAAATTAGTTGTTAAGATAGTTTTAGTAGGGATCTAAGCTTTTATTTTATTAATCAAGTTATGTTATTATATAAAAAGAAAGTTTTTTGAAAAATATAATTTCTGGTATTAATATAAATCATTTTTTAT
Source organism: Stentor coeruleus (assembly GCA_001970955.1). NCBI lineage: Eukaryota > Ciliophora > Heterotrichea > Heterotrichida > Stentoridae > Stentor > Stentor coeruleus. The sequence continues at coordinate 529 of MPUH01001626.1, read as the reverse complement.
AGTAAATAAAAACTAAACTTTCAATGAAAATCTTTATTAATTATTATTTCTTAGGATTTGTTTCCTTTCATGTATAGCTTTTTCAACATTTTCTAATTCTCTAGTTAAAGCAAGTTTACGCAAGTCAATCTCTTTTAGTCTTGCAAGAATTTGAGGGTTTTGAAAAATTGGCTTGCATAAGTAATGCGATTTCCAAATAACTTCAGTGTTGCCTTCTATGTTTTTTACAATTCTTTCAAATCTTAGCCTTACAGCTAAAAAATGCTTTCTTATTAAATATCCACGATATGCTGCTTGGATTTTCTGAGCACATTCCTCTAGATTAAATCCTGATGAAGACATTATTATATGTAAAAAGAATAATAAATTACTATAAAATTAAGCGTTTAGTTTTATGATAGTATTCTACTAGCTTATGACCAATCTGCTTTGAATATTTATATTATTTTCAATTTATCTTCATGGATTTTAATTTTTTTTGTTTTAAACATAATTTTATATAAGATTTATTAATACTATTGTATTATAT